>WAAE01007719.1:0-40704 GCA_013400495.1 Nicator chloris
CATTGAGATGCTAATGCAATTTCTTTGGTCTAAAGAAACTGTGAAATAAGCTGCACATAGTGACACATAGCACAGGAATTGCTGAATATGAAAATGCTAGAATAAGAAGTATTTAAGACACCCTGGATCTGTGTCCTGCTAGGTCCTCTGCAGGATAGCAATTGTATAAACTGTCTCAAAGCATCCAAAGTGAACCTGCTCATGATTAATCAGATCTAATAAATACATTTTGATGTAATAACTAGTTTCAATGAGAGATGTGGTCTGACGTACCTTTTTCCTGTTTTGTTTCATTTTTATGAGCTCTTAGTATGTTCATGTGGTTACTCCTCTATTAAACTTCTTGTTTCATATTTTTCAATCAGGTTCTGAATGATGGATGCTTGATAAGTAAGAAAAAACAACAAAACCAGACATTACTCTGATGCTTTTTGGATGGTGGTATGAAAGGGATCATCTGAAACAAGACCTACAACCAACATGCCTCCCGCATGATATTTCCATAACTGAAGCTCTACACTGTTATTCTTAAGTCCAAATGACATACAGCATCATCTACAACAGCAATCCCAATTATGTTTCTCATTTCCAGTTGCAAAAACTCATCAATGTGTTTGGTTTAGTAATAATGTGGCAACATTACCTTATTACTACCACTTATTGTGAAGAATCTACATCATAAGATTACTCATATTTTATTAGTTCAAAACAGCCGTTGTTTTTCTCTGTTTGCTGCTTTTTTATTTTTCTAACCCTCATAAACCTGAATTGTAGCCCAGAGTATACATTCTTATTAAAACAACATTGCATATTTTTCATTGCAGATTATTTTGGAACCAGTAAATAACGCAGTGAAAGATGTGATTTGTGGCAGGTCTATACACATGCTCAGTATTTCTTTGTCTCTGGAGCATGGCTTGTGCTAACCTATGCCAATCTGCTCTTTTACCACAATTAGACCTTTTTTTCCCCCTATTTGTGTTGCTTTGGTTTTATGTCCTTTATGCTATTGGTGCATATCATGTAGGAAATGGCAACACAGAGCATCATGGAAGCTGAATGAGGACTGTAGTCAAAGAGCCCCTCCTGAAACAAAACATGCCACCACTTTTTGGTCAGAACATGATTTGAATCATTATTCATATGAAACCTCTGTTGAAATAAAACTTGGAATTTGAACCTCAAATTATTCTGGTTGTCAGTTCTGAAAAACAGTAAGATGACAACTCCTGACTGCATAGGATGCTATTCAGTGACAGAATTTTTACTGCAACCAGTAAACAAGTCACTGACTGACCTGCCTTCTCATAGCAGCTCCTCTGTCTCATCTTCTCTGTTTCTTTCTAGTCATGTAACACCAATGTTTGTGAACTAAGCCTTGCCCTTTGCTTCTTCTTGTTAATGCTGGGTGGTGCTGCCCTGCAGATGAATTTGCTGTAGGAATTTGGGGATTTAGAATTCTATTTCAGTTCAACTAATCCTGGTGACAAGTCACTGTTTACGTTTTTGCTTTCTCTTCTCCCCAGTGACCTGTGTTTTGTTGATGCTTAGTCACAAGATGTTCTTTCAGCACATCAGTGTATATAAAGATGTGCATATTCTGTGGCTGTGTCCTTAACAGTGGTCAGAGACCTCTGTTCATGTAATTTCTCCTTTCTTTTCCCCACACTGCTACCATTCCTAGTCTCACCATAGAATCATAGATTATTCAGGGTTGGAAGAGACCTTTGAGATCATCCAGTCCAGCTGTAAACTTGGCATTGCCACTGTAACCCCTAAACCACTAAACCATCATGCAGTGCCAGATCCAGACCACTCTTAAACATCTCTGGGGCTCCACCACCTCCCTGCACAACCTATTCCAATGCCCAAATACCTGAACAGTGAAAAATTTTTTTCTAATATCTAATCTGAATCTCCTCTCTCCCAGTCTAAGGCCATTACCTCTAGTCCTCTCACTGCAGGCATAGCAGGAGAGACTGGCCCTCACCTCACTGGAAACTCCTTTCAGGGAGTTGTAGAGAGTGATGAGGTCTCCAATGAGCTTCCTCTTCTCCAGGCTAAACAAATCCAGCTCCCTCAGCCATTCCTAATAATACATGTTTTCTAGACCTTTCAGGACCTTTGTTGCCCTTCTCTGGATAGGCTCCAGCACCTCAATGTCCTTAGAGTTCCAGAACAAACCCAGCACTCAAGGTGCAGCCTCACCAGTGCTGAGTACAGTGGATGATCACTTCCCTAGTCCTGCTGGCCACACTGTTCTTGATACAGGCTCAGATGCCATTGACCTTCTTGGCCACCTGGGCACACTGGGCCAGCTGTCAACCAGCATTCCCAAGTCCATTTCTGTCAAACAGCTCTTGAGCCACTCTTCCCTCAGCGTGTAGCACTGCCTGGGGTTACTATGACCCAAGTGCAGGACCCGGCACTTCACCTTCTTGAACCTCCTGAAATTGTCCTTAGTCCATTGGTTGCGTCTGTCCAGCTCTCTCTGTAGACCCTTCCTACCCCCACACAGATCAACACTTCCACCTAACTTAGTGTCATCTAGCCATTGTTTTACCCATCAGAGATTTTTACCATGATGTTCTCAAGGTCCTCAATCCCATGTGTTTCTGTTCTGCAACTGGTGAGACACTGGGAATGCAAATACTCTCCAAACTCCAGCACTGATTACCACTGCTGTGCGTCATATGACCTTTATTTGTTTCCAAATGTAAATAGATGCTCCCATGTGACATAACAGTGACATGTTTCACATAATGATATGTTTATCAAAAGTCCTAGACAATGTGCTTTGGCTCATGGAACCTCAACATTACTGCTGCTAAAGCCACACTGTCTTAAAACCTTGTTCACTGTTTTGAGTCAGTTACAGTTTGACCACAGACTGATCTAAGTCCAGCAAGGGATTATCCAGTGTGATCCTCTTCCCATGGCTAGTATCATTGCAGAAACCGTACTTGTCCCCAGGGAACCTGGTGAGTGATACCACAACTCTCCCCCAGGGAAAGGATCTGGATTTAACAGAAGTTATGGTGCCTGGGAAGGTCTCATCTTGCAGAAAGGATTCAGCAGGAATGTGTGGCCAGTCTTAAAGATGAGAGGTGGCTTCTTCAGGTTTGTTCACTGCTGATGCCAGTCCTCTGGATAATGGAATGTGTGTGCAGGTACTGTAGGATCCCAACCCTGAGTGTGGTGAGTATCTTGAATCTAGGATTTGGTTCAAGGCCATTGTGGTTTGGTTAAGGTATATTTGTATGTCGAGTGTTTTCCTACAGAAGACTGGCAGAGGCCATAATGACACTGAATTCTTTTTGCTACAGAGCTTGCATAACACTTATCGTTGTGAAATGTGTTGTTGTGAGAAGTGAGTAAAGCATACAGAAAGTAATCCTGCGCAAGTCCACCCACCACCCAAATACCAACTCAGTCTGTATAAAGACAGAGTGTGTAACCACTGATAACAGTAAACAGTAACTTCTTCGAGGTCAGTGCAGAAAAAACCCTTTCGTTACCTGACTGCTGAGTCAAAACCAAAGAAGGTAAGAAATTGGGTGCCAGATACAAGTGATTTTTCTGCACATGTAGCTTTAGCTTCAAGATTTCTGCTAGAGTGATCTATGGATACAAGAAAGCACATTGTATTTGGCAAAATCTAGAAATTGTGTCTCCTATTCACGATGGTCTTCCTATGGAGACCTTTGGGGACCAGAGATCTTTGGAGCTTAGTTATTGAGTGGTGGATGTGCTGATGGTTTTGCTCAGACAACCAGCCTGCCTGGCAGCTCCCCCCCAGGATATGCAGCAGTCCCCAAAGTCCCTCAACTCCGAGCTGTGCTGTGCTGTGTTGAGCTGGGGTGACACAAGTATTATCCATGCTGGGGCCTGGCCACCTGCCTCCCCCAGCCATGTGTACACCTCACACCCTTGAGTCTGGGCAAGAATGTGTCCGTGCTGGTCTCTGCTGAGTTTTCCCAAAGTTGTTTTCCTTCTGCGACCCAGGCTTGCCTTGCACTGCGTTACTACAGCAATATTATACCTGATGTTTTTATATATCTGGTAAGTAGCATGTTTCTTCAGCTGCAGCACAGTGGTGACTTCTCAGTGACTTCCCTGCTGTTGCTGTGAGGCAGAATTGCTCAATGCTGGCAGCTCTCTTGCCTTTGATACTGAGTCTTTCCAGACAGGATGATTACATGGGTGTCAACTTTTAGCCACCCTGGGGAATTCCCAGGGTTTGTGCAAGACTTCCTCTTTTTGAAGTCCACTGCTTTTGCCTGCCTGCGGCCTGCTCTTGGGTGACTTCCAGGCTCCAGACATGGGGCTTCCTAAAACTTGTGCCTCTGCTGTGCTTTTGGTGCTGTCTGCTCTGGAGGCCTGTGCCCTGAACACAGATGATGTAGCCATCTGTGAGCAAAATAACGTTTTAGAATCATAGATTTAATGAAGTGTTGGCTTCTCCTGAGGAGGCCTTGGTGCTGATGGACAGAAGAATCATTCTTTTGGGTGACACTACTTAGTGAAGAGGAAGATTTCATGAGGAGGAAGAAGGGATTTTTTGATTTCTTGCTAAGTGGTAAATGACGAGTCAGGTTATGTTCCTTTACCTCCACTGATATATAAGAGGTCCTTACTAAGGCTTTTCTAGGGATCATCTGAAACTATAGTAGTTATATTCTATTTACAAAACACTATGCAAAAAATTTCTTTCTGTGAGAAAAAACTGCTGCTTTCTACGAGTAATTTCAAGTTGCTTATTGTACAAAAACTTTCTTTTGAAAGGACCATTGGAAAAAAAAAATTGTGCTGTTGAATTCTTTCTCACAAAACAAGCAAGTCTGTTAGCTCTAGGCAGAGATGTCAGCCTCTGGGATAGAGGGATTTATCCCTCACTGCAGTGTGAGCCCAGTGGGGAGGACACTCTCAAGGTACCCACTTCAGCTGTAATAAGCCATTGGCGAAAAGCAGGAGATAAGGAGGGACCATATGTCTCATAAACATGGCTGAATTATCTGCACTCTGAAGCAAGAGGGCTTACCCCACACAAGTGGTCTGTCTTCAGCACTGGCTGAAGTTTTCACTGATGACAGCCATGTGCAGTAAGGTGATATGGAGCAGTGTACCTGAAACAGGGCAGTCTGGGCTTGCCCTGAGATGGATTTAAAAGCCTGGAGAGGGATGTGCAAATGAAATGTGCAAGTGCTCCTTCCAGTGGACCCCTTGTAGATTAACATGGCTTCTGGCAAGCTCTCATAGCCTTTTGTTATACTTTTATTTAAAACATTTCATATTGTAAACAAGATCAAATTCCTAGAAAAGCTTCCTTGACTTTCTGGCAGAAATATACTGTATTTTCTCAGATTACTCAACAGAATATGATTTCCAAAGCAAATTTAGTAGTCTTTACTCCTCCTCTTTCTCTCTGGTTTATATTCCCCATGCTGATCCAGGAGCTGGGAGGCTGCAGCCATGCTCCCTTCCCAGGCTCTCCTGCCCGCTGTGGTGTTTGCACTCACAGCCCTTCAGGCCCTTGCCTCCGACACCTTCATCGCAGCCGTCTACGAGCACGCTGTCATCCTGCCAGATCCCACCAAGGAGCCCGTTTCTCCCGGCAATGCTTTGGCCCTGATGAACAAAAACATGGATGTGTTGGAAGGGGCCATCAAGGAAGCTGCCCAGCAGGTACGAGGGGTATTGTGAGGGTTGTCCATCAGTGTTTTCTGCTCGTGCTGACCCTCATGGTTGTCTGTTGATGGGTGACCTTGAAATGGAGCCTGTTGTGACAGGGTGCCCACATCATTGTGACTCCTGAAGACGGCATCTATGGCTGGCAATTCACAAGAGAATCCATCTACCCCTACCTGGAGGATATCCCTGATCCGGTGGTGAATTGGATTCCCTGCACTGACCCCTCAAGGTGATTCCTTCTGCAGTGGTTTAGTTGATTTCAACCTATTATCTCATGGAGTCTTGAGTAGCTCACATTAAGTGACTAAGAACTGCTGCTAATTCTATAATCTATAAAAAAATCACACTGTAGAAATGAGATGTATCAAAAAGAGTTCTTAATTAAATGGTAATAGGAATATGCCAGGTAAAAAACATTGAGACAGCTTTACTTGCAAAAAGACAAAAATGAGGTTGTTTTAGGCAAAATAATTATATTAAAACCATGCACAATTTTACCCATTCAGATCACTTGTGAAAAACTGTATGTAGAAGCTAAGTTATTGTATTAGATGCATAGATCAGACAAGCTGATTCAGTCCTCAGTTCAGGTGGCTGAGTGATTTCTAAACCAAATTGCAGAAAATATAAATCTAGATCTGAAAGAAATATATTTTGGAAATCCAGCCACTTGCATAGTCTGCTGTGTTACATACAGAGGTGGTCCCAATGTGTCCCCAGCTGGGGACACCAAAAAGACCGAGTTCATGTCTAAGCTAAACTTTAATCTTCTCTTCTGAGTCCTTATGAAGCTAGATTTCATGAGTCTTCAGCTCTATAAATGCTGTGCCTGCTTTTTACTAAAGACTTAGAGACAACAATTCTTAAAATGGCTAAAATTGTCTTCTGAATCAGGGCTTAGAGCTGCTTGGTAATTTGCTTTTAAGCTATTTAAGATTTATGTCTCCATACTGATTTATTCTCATCTTTGTTTTGTGAAGTTCTCCACATCTTTGTATGCATGTTAGCTGGGAATTCTGTCTGCACAGAAAGTAATATTGTAAAGGGTACAGGAAAGAAGAACACAGGGAGACCATTTTTCAAAGATAAAAGAAACTGGCAATTTAAAATGATGCTATGAACAGAGAAGAAAATGAACAGAAATTATGATTTGATCTATTACTTTTTCAGCATCTGGTGATGTGCAGTTAATGGAGTAGTAATTCTGAATGCATTTCTTCTACATGGGCACTCAAACCTCTAAAAGATTTTTTTTTTCTTTCACTAAAAATGCAATAGATTTGGTCCAGCACCAGTGCAGGAACGACTCAGCTGCATGGCCAGAAATTACTCCATCTATGTGGTTGCAAATATCGGGGACAAGAAGCCGTGTGACTCCAGTGATCCTGACTGTCCCAGGGACGGTCGCTACCAGTACAACACGGATGTTGTCTTTGACACCCAGGGGAAACTGGTGGCTCGTTACCATAAGGTAAGGAGGTGCTTCAGCATCAACCTCTATTTTATTATCAATAAATTATTCAGCTCCCAGCACCAATTTCAGATGGTTTATACAATAATTTTACATTATTATAAAGTGACAACCAATCCAGGATGATTTGATGGCCTTATGGACAGAAGAAAAATCAAGCAATTTCTTGACCAGTCAGGCAAATTAGTCAAACCAGTCAATCACTGCAGCTGCAGAGTGCATGCCAGCTGCCAAACACTTGAGGACTACATTTATGACAGTAAATGGTAAAGAAACAGTGACACATTTTTCCATACTCAGTGAACATTAGCTTTTCCTTGATACATTCATAGCCAACTTAGTGCTTTTGCAGGGGACATCTTGGCCCTTGGTCTTGGAGTTTAGCAGCTAATACTGGATGGGCATTGCTTTCAGGAGGTAGGTGGGGCACGGCCATCCCATTTTTGGGGAGGGTCAGCTGGATAGATAAAAAACAGCTGTGCCTGCCAGCTCAGGTACCTCAGCTCCCAGTTTTGTGTTAAAGCCTATCTCAGATGCAAAAGCTGGCCATTATTTTACCTTATTTTCAGTTTCTAAGATGCCATTTTCTTCACCTGCAGTACAATCTGTTTAGAGGTGAAACTCAGTTTAATTACCCGAAAGAGCCAGAAGCTGTCACCTTTGACACTCCTTTTGGGAAGTTTGGCATTATCACTTGCTTTGACATCCTTTTCTATGAGCCTGCTGTGGTCCTGGTGAGCAAGATGCAGGTGGACACCGTGCTCTTCCCGACAGCTTGGATGAATGTCCTGCCCTTTCTGACTGCAGTTGAGTTTCACTCTGCCTGGGCTATGGGCATGGGTGTTAATTTGCTTTCTGCAAATACTCACAACACCAGCATGGCAATGACAGGTAAGTTGCATTTCAGGAACAGGGAAATTGTTCCCAGATTCAGAAGCAGACAGAAATGTTTTAGATGTGTGAAGTCTCTGAAAAACAGTGTTTTAATTGGACTAAAAATCTTTGTGATTTGATGCTGAATGTAAGAAAGAACTTCAGGTAAGAAAATGTTGAATGTTCTGAAAAAGGTAAATAGAAAGCCCATGACATTAAGTTTTGATAACTTAAAAGTGAAATTTCATTTCAAAAATAGCACAAAGTTTCACTTAAATTTTTTGTCTCTCATCTAGAGGCAGCATTTTCTGTTTAAAATTCAATCAACAGTTAAATGGAGAAAAAAGTTTTAATCAGAATCTAATAGTGTAAAACTAAAAGAAGGATTCCTCTTGTATACTGAATAAAACATTCTTTTTTCTGGCTGCTGAAGACTTTGAGATATCATGTTTTGCTTTACTCTGAATATATATTTACTGCCTTTTTTTTCTCTTAACTGAGAAAAGGATGTAGCTGCATCTGTTACTCTCCCCTGAAGCAAAGTGAAAACTACAAAGGAACATTTTTGCCTGCCCTAAATAGACTGAGCTGAGTTTAGCCCACAGCCCTGTGTTTCCTTCAGTGAAACTTAACTGCCCCTATGATTGCCTCCTTTGTCAAATGTGCTGCTCTGAGAGCTATGATTTATTTCTAGATGAACCTAAGGTTTAACGCTAGGATGGGTATTTTTGTTGTTCTGTGCTTTAAAATTATTCCAAAACTCTCACTAATGTCTTGAATGAAAAGAGTGTCACTGAAAAACAGAGTGTCACTGCCAGTGTGGTGTGGGGGATGACTGGGGCCCCTGCCAAGCCGTGCTGTGTGGTGCTGGCTGACAGAGGGCTGGTGGTGTCCTCGGCAGGCAGTGGGCTGTTCACGCCAGAGGGACCTGCCGCCTACCACTATGACAGTGCCACTGAGGAGGGACGTCTCCTGCTAGCGGAGCTGAGTGTGCACCCCCGTCTTTCCCCCACCTACCCTCCTGCCATCAACTGGAGTTTGTATGCCACAAGCATCAAGGAATTTTCTGGAGAAAACAACACTTTCTCAGGAGCTGTCCGGAAGGATATATTCACTTTCAGTGAACTCAGGCACAAAGATGGAAATTACACTGTTTGCCAAGGAGATCTTTGCTGTCATCTCGTCTACCAAATGTCAAACAGGAGTGAGGATGAAGTTTATGTCCTGGGTGCATTTGACGGCCTTCACGGTTCTCTCATAAAATACCATTGGCAGGTAATTGCATTTCTAGAGGCAAGTGTGACCTCATGTCAACCACCTAAAAACCTTTGTCCGTTACTGCATCCTGGGAACTTGCTATCAAATCCAGCTCATGGTTGCTGAAAGCTTAGTGGTGTTTTGCCTTTCTGTCTCCTCCTCCCCACAGATCTGCACTCTGCTCAAGTGCCCAAGCACAAACCTGAGCACGTGTGGGCAGCCCGTGGAGACGGCTCAGACCAAGTTTGAGATGTTCTCCCTCAGCGGCACGTTTGGCACCAGCTACGTCTTCCCAGAAGTGTTGTACAGCGGGGTGCAGCTGGCCCCCGGGGAGTTCGAGGTAATGGGACACCCTGGAGCTGTTTGTTGTAAAGTTTTTCACGCTGTGGTGCTGATAACTGATTTGGCAGCAGAGTCCCGCCCAAGGACTGCTTTCTTTGGTTCTAGAGACTGCAACCCAAGGGGAAAGATTTAAACAGGTGGATTGAATCAGTCCTTCCTGATGAGAACATACCAGTCCTGGAGCTGAAAGTCTCTTCCGTGTTTTCTTTAGCAAATCTGCCTTCCCACTTCACGTTGCAAATGAATAAACCACAGCTTTCAAGGAGCTGTTTTTCTCATGATGGGCATTTTAGGATAAAAAGAAATAAAATACTCTGAGAAATGGTCCAAACAAGAAAAATTACTTAGAAGTATCATGTGTAAGAGCAGAGATTCCATGCAGTTAAGAATGTTAAAAGTGATTTTTGAGGGGTTTGTGCAGTTAATTTTTTATTTGAAGGTTCATATTTTATCTTTGCCAAAAGAAGTTTTAATTCATAAACCTTAGATTAGTTTTATGCAATAGGCAACATGAAATCCTAATTGATTTGGAAGAAGTATTTGACAGCTTACAAGAGACAATGAAGACAGTGAGAAAGATCTGAAAAATTTTAGGGGAAACAAGGGTGATTTTTTTACAAAGTAGGAAATTGAAAAGCATTTTTCACCCTTCAACTTATTTTTGAATGAGACTTTGGTAAAAATAGGCACATCAAAGAATTTATTGTTATGCTAACAGTGTGATCGTGGTCTAATTTTAAAACAATAGGTTGTATTTTCTCAACAAATACATGCTTACTTTTTGTCACAGAGGCAAAAAAGTTGTTACAGGTGTTCACAGTTGGTGAACAGTGATTTCAAATTGATGTGTAAAAAGTAACTAAGAAAAGCTGCATATGGCCAGTAGCTTGAAATTCTCAATTTCCATCTGAAAGTTGTTTTGGGGTCTACAAATCAAAAAATGTTTCAAATATGTCCTAGATGTATATATAACCTTGGTTGCCTTGTATGAGTAACTAAAGAGAACCTAACAAAATAGTTATTCTCACTCTCACCTTCTTATAAGGTGGAGAAAATGGTCTTTTTTGCCAAAGACAGAGGAAGGTTTAAGGACTTCTGGGTCCAAGGAAATGCAGGAAGGCTATAATGGGGAGGCTATGGCAAAGCCAAAGAGAATTCTGTTTTCTTGCACTACCATGACTGTTTTTAAAAGTGTTGCATCAAAATATTCAGCATCTAAGGTCTATTCTTTGCCATATTGCTACTCCATTAGTTGACTATTAGTGCCATTCTTTCTCTTTTCCACCAGGTACTACGTGACGGGTGTTTGAAAAGCAAGCATGGCACATCGAAACCACTCATTACAGCGACACTTTTTGGAAGGTTTTATGAGAAGGACCAGCCACATCCTTTGCGAATTTCCATGTAAAGTATCTCTTTAGGAGGTACACACTCACCAGAGTGTGACGGGAATTTCCTCCTGAGCCATAGCAGTTACCCTGTATAATTCCTTTTTCTGCAATATTACGTTTCTGCTCAGCAGCTGTGGTAGTTGGGAGTATTTGGGAGAAAGTGATGTGTTCATTCTGCTATGCATGTCTTTTTAACAGTGCTTAAGCCAGTGCAATTATTTCTTAGTATGCATGATCTGTCACATTAACCTTTTAATCAGAAATTTTGTTTCCCCCAAGATACCATATAGATTGCTAGGATTACAGTGGAAAGAAGACTGATACCAAAATCTATGAAAAGTGATCTGTCATTTTATTGGAGAATAAATTCTCTACAAGAAAGCCTTTCTGTCCCTTTTCCCCCTTCCTGTTTTTCAGATTGTATAATCATTAAATTTCTGCATTTTTCAGCCTTATAGCTCAATCAAGTGGGCTTGCTTAACACTCAATGAGCCTTGGCCCCATTCTGACCAAGGTACTGTACAATAAAGAGAAAACCAGATTTGAAATTATCTTAAGTGCAGTCTTAGAGGGAGAAAGTGGTTCTCCACAACCCACCCAGGTGTTGGGTTTAGCTAAGGTCATAAAACACATCCAGTTCTGCAGTCCCTCTGGTCTTGCACCTTGCTGTACGTGGTAGATGAATGTTGGGTCCAGCGCACTTCACATCCAACTTACCATGTGAACACAGTACTCCAACACCTTCTGCTGGGTATATGGATAATTTCTTCAAAATTGTTAAGATATATGAAATAGGCAATCTTTTAGCACCTGAAACACATTTCACCCTGTAGCATGAGAATTGGGCCTTATTTTGTATTTCTAGCAATGATATATCAAATTTGGCAGGCCTAGGCCTCATTTCTGTCTGTCATGTTATGGAGCAAATGAGTTTTGTTTGCATCAAATATGCCTTGGAGTAGTACCTGCCTCCACACTTATCCCATACCATTTTGCCTCTACTACCATTCTTACAGCCTGCACCGAGATTAGCACTGAGCTATGCTAAATGTGACATGTAAGAAACACTCTGTGACTTCCCACCCCACACACACCTACAAATGTTATCCAGAGGTTGTTGAAATCACATGATTTCTGTTTTTCCCCATGCTGCAGCTTCTCAGCATGCAACTTTAGGGGATCTTCCTGGGAGTTTTTTCATCCGGTAAATAAAACAGCTGAACTTGTACTCAGTGGGGGAACTGTACCATTTGGGAGCAGTTACTCAGACAGGGATTCTGTTGTACTTGCAGGTTCCTTGTTCAGCACCTCACAACTGAACACAAAAATCTCTCATGCATTGCTTGCTGGCATTTCTGAAGTTCTGGGTACTTCCCAGGTACATGCAGAGCTGACTGTGTTGGTTGTCAGAGCTGGACACAGGTAGGATACAATTAATATTGCTAGTTAAACATAGGATATCAGGAAATGACTCTTGTATCTCATCCATTAGCAGTGCAGAAGTCTAAGATTCTTTGAAAATTACACTGAAAGCAAATTTGAAGAATGGCTGACCTGCAGTTTTTAAGATGTGCTGCACAACCTTCCTCTCCCTGACAGGGAGCCCTGCAATGAACCACTGAGGAGTTTACTAAGCCCTTTCCCATTTCTGATGACAGAGCAAGAATTTGGACAAGCAGAGGATGAAGTTGCATGGGCTGTTGCAGCAGCCTCAGAATAGCCCCATCATTTCAATACAGAAGAACCACAAACACTGCTTTTGAGAGAGGATTCCCTGAAGGGGTTGCAAAAGCCAAACAGATCTTCACCTCAGTGACTGGTGGCCACAAGTGATTAGACAAAGTTCAGTTTAAAGAAATGTGACGTTTTGTAATAAAAGAAAATTTCAAATGATGCAAATTACAGGAACATTCAGAATAGAGAAGCAGAGTGGTAATGAGTGCCCAATGCAACAAATGGCATTTATCTTTAAGAGCAGCAGTATTTACTGACTCTGGGACAGATGTGCCAGAGTAGAAAAGTCAGATTAATTTATAAGTAATTCACGTCAATCACCCCAAAAGCTACCACAGATGGTATCTTAATGAGACCCATCCCTCTCTGAGCTGGAAAAGCATGCTCTTCATATATCAATATTTCTTCCTTACACCTTGATGCTGGCCAAAGTAAACAAGACCCACCTGTCCACAGTGTTTCTAACCACAAAGAAAGAAAAGCAAATTCATAATAGATTTTATTGATGCAAGACTTCAGATGAAGGAATAAAAATACTCCGTTTAAACAAATATGATCCAAACTTTGCAGCTAACTTAAGCAAAACTGATAACAATTTGGGGGAAACTTTAAATAAAATCTAATGTACTTTACATATTGAATTAAAGTGAGGAGGCCTTGGGAAAGAGTAGAGAAACAAAATCTTAATAATCTGGAGTTTTAAAGAGAGAAGGACTCTTCAGCGATGTCCTTGCACATATATTTAAGTCATCATGGCCTCAAGTTATGCATTAAATAATGTGGTACATTGAGGTACAATCAGAGGCCCTGCAACTTTTAGATCAAGTAATTCAAAGCTAAATGTTTATGAACAACTCACGTTATCATGGGTGAATTACTGGCAGTATGGGACACCATTCCTAGGTACATTGAATCAGTGCAGGTATAGAAAGTGACAGACAGAATGACAATGACCTGAATTTGAACTGCAGAATTTCTAATTAACCAACAATTGAATTACAACCCCACTTCATCCAGACAGTGTTTGCAAATGCCACTGTCCACCGTCAGGGCAACAAAGTTGAAAAAGAGGAATAACTTGCATAGGTCAATAAAGAGAGCAGCAATTATCATAAGGCTTACCACAGCTAATACAGGAATGCTTCTCTGTGGCTTGTGATGGACCGTGAGATATCATGGAGCCCCAACTGAGAAGTAATTCTAGTACACCTTCTAAAAATTATCCTTTTAACTCTGCAGAGAAACACCACCTCCTACTGAAGCCACAGATGGGCATGAATCAGACACAGCTGATTGGTGAAACAGTAACTTTGCATACTGACAGCACTATGTTTTCTCTTTCAGTCTGGAAAAAAAAATAAATTAGCAGCTGTGAAAGTATTAAAATATTTCTTATAGCCACTCATTACTATAAAGTTTCAAGAGAAATAATCCATTTTCTATTCAGATATTCTCATGGCAGCAGGGAATTCCTACTACAAATATGTACAATATAGGAAATGCATTGTAACTGCATGATTTTAACTTTGTCTATCCATCTTCATTTGCTGCTCCTAATGTCAGAGTTAATTGATGAACTCAGTCTGGGAGCTGTGATAGTGATGGGATGCAAGATTAGCAAGGAGTATACAAAGCAGGGATAGATTTTAATGTCAAACATATAGTCAATCTTTAGGAAATCCCCTTTTAGAAAAAAGGGAGAGTGAATATTGCATACAGTTGATCACCCAGCTTATGTACTGCAAAGCATAATGACATAAAACTAAAAAAAATAATTTGAATACCTTTGAGGTAGTCTTCAAGAGCAGATGATGACTTTTGTAGCAACAATTTTGAACATTTACTTCTAAATGAACATTAAAAGTATGAGACACACTTTAACTTATTGAAGTCAAATACATGGAAAAATTAAGGTCAGTTTTTTGTAAGATGGTTATTTTTCTATTCTGCAATCCACCTTGATGTGTTTTCCAGCCATTTGAGGTTGATTTTTGTACACTGAAAAAGGTCTATTCAGTTCTACTTTTAGGGCTCTCTAAGGAAAATTCATTTGGGGGGGGGCGGGAGGGGGCGGTTCAGGCAAGACTTTCTTGTCAAACGTATGGATGAGTTTAGGAAAATCTAAACTTTATTCTGCAACATTTATGAAATTCTTTGAAAAAATATAATACTGACAGACAGTTTCCATTAAGTTGAGCAAAGAAAGTACAGTGAACTCTAGGCCTAGGCCATTGCCATGTTACTTACAGACTCTTTAGGATACACTCTCCCATACCTTTTAGAGACCTTTCTAAGTTTTCCATATAACATTTATTCCTGTGCTGGCTAAGTGCTCCTATATACTACCTAAAACTCTCTCTTCCTTTCATTTTGTCTCCACTTGGAGCCAGAAAAATTGACTTAATGCTCTTTTCATTGAGGTCCAATAAAATCAAATGGGGGCAGTAATTATGCTATACTACCACTAAAATCAGTGGTGGTTACATGAGTTTGCATCTACTGATTGTGCACCTGCAGAAACAGAGCTGTTCTACATTTAGCTTAAACAGTCATAATCTGTGGGTTTTTTCAGTTCCCTCTGCATGGAGGGTCTCACACAACTTGACTGAGTTTAGTTGTGGTTGGAAGTCATCAACTCTGTCCTGAAGAGTTCAGAGATAGTGACTGATATAGCTCCCATCTTGACTGAAGTTAGGTGCGCTGATCCTGTGAAATTCCCAGTACCTTTATTTGTCACCCAGCTGACAAACTGTACAAAAATTGATCCAGAAAAATGTACAAACCTTCATTTTCTTCCCATCCCCTTCTTGTTAAGTGGTTGCCTTCTCCAGTTTTCTCAGAGGTGTTCTTATGCCAAGTTGGCTGCAATAGCTAGCATAAACAAATGGTGAAAACACATTGTATTTTATTCATGGGAACATTTAAAAAAAAATAATTGTTCTTGCCTAAGAAGAAATCAAATATATCTGACACTGAGATATAGGAGGGAAGAGCAAACTGTGAAAACATAGCCATTAATAGATAATGAGGTAATTCCTGGTGGCTAGGCTGAAAGACAGAAAGATTTTGGCAGGTGTAAGTAAAAAAATGTGTGCCCTTTCATAACTAGTGTCAATTAGCTGTACATTAAGAGTGTCAGATGTCTGTATGTATGAGGATTGTGTATATATAAATGCTTAAGTTTAATCAATCATCATCACCTAGAAACAGGCTTAAAATTTTATTTTGTTGAAGAGTTTATTAGACTATCTTTAATGTTACACTAGGCCTTTTAGTTGTCTATTCATGTTAACATTAACCTCTGCAGGAATTCTTCCAAATTCAGCATTAGACTAATCAAAAACAAAAACCTCTTGTACTTGAGGGCTGTGTAACACTTAGTGTAACCACTCCTGTATTTTGCCAAGGGAGTCTTACCACGCCAGTTGTTTTCTGCTGAGCCTTTTCTTATAGATCATTGTCCCTTCTGTCACCAAGGATGTGACCTGTATCCCTCTCTGATTTGCCAAGGCTCATCGTTAGATCTTGATGACTTACAAACATTAGGAAGCGGAAGGGAGAATCGGTAACAACTGCAGATAAGAACAAAATGAACTATAGGGGCTAAAAAAAGGAGGGAGGAGAAGAAATAGATGCTTTCTCATCACCAGTCCTCACCTGCATGAGCAAAAAGTTATGCAAGCTGGTAGAGGAACATTTAAACAGCTGAACCTCCTGTTACCATCTGTTCCTTCTCAGTGTCATGGGTATTGGCAGGAGCTAGCTAGTCAGTGAGAACTTGATAACAAGTCATAAATCAAGTTCAAATGAACTTCAGTGCACCCTTACCTCTTCTTCAGTGACTTGATATTCAATTGATATACAGCACCTACTGACAAGATAAATAAAGCTTTTCTGGTCCAAAAAATGGGCTACCCAGGCATGTCTTCCTGAGCAGAGGGTCAGAAAGAAAGGGTACGGCCTCTGGCACTGGTGATTTCTGCACTAGTTGTGTTGCTGTTTCTGCAGCGTCATGACAACACTGATGCTCATGCACAGCATTGCTGCTTCCTGGAGCAAGAAACGACTGCAGAAGCAAAAGATGGCCCTGGCAGTTTGCCCCCTTAAAAACGGCCCACATTACATTAGCACTGGCACCTGTAGCCTGTTGGACTTGCAAATGGACTACTAGAAAGTCAGATTCAATATTTCTGGGAAAATAGCTTATGTCTACTGTAGTCAAATCTAGCATTTGTGAAAGGAACAGAGATCAGTCCATAAGAAGGCAAGCTAGAGGACATAATTTATTGACATACAAGTTTTTATTAGCAATTTTAGCTCTCAGTGGCTTCCAGTAGAGTAGTCACACTTCCAGACCAGAATGTGACATTTCAAGGCTTTTCATTTCACCATGAGTTGTCCTTCTTGTTCAGCCTTATGTCCTTTGTGCCACCTTGCCAGTGCCATACTTTCCTAAGTCCCAAGCTTATCCCAACCCCAAATACCCAGGGGAGAAGTTGCAGCCTGAGCCCCACAAGTCCCACTATAGGCTCAGAGAAACCTCTGGGGAGCAGGAGCTGAAAGGCCTGGCTCTCCACCAATGCAGCCCACCAACTGACACACACAAACTGACCCAAATTTGGTCAGTTCTTTTCTCTGGGGTTACTTTTTTTCCTGGAAGGATGCTCCTTCTTGGGTTCCACATCAATACAAAAACTATTGTTTGAAGATGGGGGATGCTGTCAATTAGCTGCAGCTTTAGTTCTCTGGTATGGTAAAAGTGTATAAATAGGAAAGCAACAGCTCTTAAGTCCCTGCTACAAAGCATATCATATAAATACCTGAGCATCGTAAATAAACAGCTAGCAAAATTTTCATTAGAAGGAAACAATATCATTTAATCAGTCTTATTGTCAGACACTGTATTGTGCTTAGAGTTTTGGAAAATATCCAGTCTTGGATAGGTAAATCAAATTTTTAAACATAACTGAAAGTGTTAAAGTTTGTCAACATTACGCAAAACTGAAAGGAGGAAGTGAAATACTGGGCAATCTTAAAAACAGTTCAGTGCTACTAGCTCCATCTGTTCCTTGACCATAACAAACATTTCCTTCACTTTGCATGCTTCTTTTCATGAAAGAAGCCTGGCTTTAGCTTACTTCAAATTGATTCTTCCTTGCATATGCTAGTGGCTTGTGTCAGAATAGATTTATTACATGTTTATCCTTTCTGGATATTTAAGATTTACGTCATCCTGTTGATGAGATTTTCCCAGCAGGCTGTGAACCAGTCAGACCAACCATGCAGCCAATTCATTGGGAGAACTGGTGTGGGATGAGTCAGTACCACGCAGTATCTGCAGCCTGCGCCGGGTGGTGATGAGGAAGTGACTCCTGTGCCGTATCATCTCCGAGTCATGCAGTCTGGAATATGGTGAGCTGTTAATATGCTAGACTTGGATGTAATTTTCTTTCAAAGATGAATCTCCTATGGTTAACACTGAAGATAATAGTTGTTATTCTGCACTGTTCTTTCTGTAGTGAACAGCAATAACACCAACAGCAGTAAGTATGATTTAAAGTATGATGTAAAAAGCCGTTCATTCCCAATGGGTGAAAGAGAAGCATAGCTAGAGGGCAAAGCTCTTTTCACACACAGCTATGAATTCAGAGTAAGGCTCTTTCCTTTCTGTGAAGTTATTAGAGGGCCATAAGGATGCAGAATGGGATTGTACCTTTTCACTGTTCTGTGCCTCCCTCCTCTGTGTTTGCCTTCTTTTTGGAGGTTGTTTCAGAGGCCAGGAAATATCAACAAAGCAGTTACAGTCAGTAACTGGAGTTCGTTCCTGTTGGATTGGTGGGTGCAGAGAAGCACTGGCAAGGCACAAGGGACCTGCCCTGCTGTGCCTCTGCTCTGTGCAGCAGCCACAAGGACTCACTTGCCCTGCTGGAGCGAGGAGCAAGGGGCTGCTCCTGCCCTTGGGAGCCCTGAGAGAAGCTTTTGCTGCAGTGTGAAGGCCAAGGACCATGTTACGGCATTCCTTACCGAGACTACCAAATATGTAGAATCCCTCACCCTGTGCATAGATAGTTTCTTGGCTTTGGATGGATGTGTTTTGCTTTTAAAACATTATTTTCTTGGAATCTCTTACTCCTCTGGGTATTTCAGAGGTTTGTATTTATGTTGGAGTTTGGATTTATAGTCCTTATCCTAAGCACTATACTTGCAGAAAGAGCACAAACATTGTATTACTCTGTATAAACAGCTGACTTTACTTGGCAAGGAAAAATGATGTTTTCCACTGAAAACTAGGAACAGAAACCATGGGAAAAGTTCTACAACTCAATCATCTCATCTATTCTCCAAATTCCTCTGGTACAAATCTGGGCTAATTTCAGACTGTCTTCAGTGGAATTGCACCAGGTTTGCAGAAGTAGCATTCAGATTAGTAGTTGCCAGATCTTCTTGTTTAACCCCTCTAAACTGGGAATTTGGGCATTTCCCCCTAGATTTCAAGTGTATGAATGGAAACTTAGGAAGATTTTTTTTTTAATATTGTGCTATTTTTTTTCCCCGAGAACTGCATAAAAGGTAAGTGGAGTTACACACTTTCAAAACTCCTCTTCAGCCATAGTCACCTTACAGTCTCCAGTATTTATAAACCCATGGTTCCCCAAACAGAGAAACAGTTTTTAAAATGAACTGTGTGAAAATGAGAAACTTTCTACTGATTGACCAAACAGTACCCACAGAAATGCAAGCTAAATGAATCACAGTAAAAACCAGTGCTTTCCTGACATTTTTTTAATAGTAACAGTTCTCATTCTGAAGTCCTTTTCTGTTCTTTCCCATTTTCAGTGTCCCTTCCACAGTTTCGTGTAAGAAGGACATGATAGCTTTTCAACACATTTTTCAAATAGGTTTGATGTCTGACAAAAGTGCTATTTCCATTCCCTTCTGTGCTGTTTTCCCTTTTAAATACTTTATGTTTTAAAGACAAGCAAACAATGACAGTAGATGACTCACAGTATTCTAGACATTGTGACATCTCTCTTGGTTTTCCAAAACTCTGAAAACTACTTATTGCAGAAATATAATTTTTTTTTAGGAAAAAAGCCATAGCAACAATTTTGTAAAGAAGTTTTTACTTTAAATTTTGATATATAACTGCTTTACTATACTACAGATTCAAAAGACTGCTAAACACTGACAATTTGTAAGAGCCTTGGGTTCTCACAAAAACAGAGTTTGACATGTTTCTCTTTGATATTTTAAGCAGAAAGTCTGAGAATATTTTCATGATCCACATCAGTGTTAAGGCACAAGAAAATGCCTGTTTGAAGTGTCTGCACCAACAGAGCGAAAGCTTGTTACCACAGTTTTTTCTCACTCTAAATTAATTGACAATTTGGCCTTCTTAGTTACTTAATTATCTTGATATATCAAAACCTCCTGCTTTACTTTCATTCCAGCCAACACACCATTAAGCACCACCATTCCCATGCTCACAGCTCCCCCTAGATCTGTGATTCCAGTGTGTGCGGGTCTTGCAGTACAATTTTATTGCAAGCCAGGAGATGGAGGGAAGTTCTCCCTGACCAGATGCACAGCCTGGGCACAAGAGGAAGCAAAGCAAAGCCCACACTCCATGGCTGGCTGCTGCCTGCCCCTCTGCAGTAGGGCAGACCTGCTCAGGGCAGGGCGAGGCTCCCTGGCCCCAGGGGTTCCTCCAGAGGTTTGCAGATTGCTGCCAGGGAGCTGCCTCCGGAACAAACACTTGAAGCAGAGCTGCCATTCCAGAAAATGCCCTTGAGTTTTGGCCCTGTGTTACTCAAGGGAGAGAGCATGGAGGGTGGTGGGAGAGCACTGTGTGCATGCATGGATGGCCTTGGACTGAGTGCCCATGATGAGCTGGCTGCCAGACTTCTTCATAACAGCGAGTTGTACAGAGTAATGTAACATGCGTTTATTCCCCTAGATTTTAGCTTCCTATAAAATGTATATGTGTCAAGACAGTAATTACCAACGCCTAAACCTTCACTCCTCAAAGAGAAGTGCCTGGCTCTGAGGAAGCACACAGCATCTTAGAAGGGTAAAGGCCTCTTTCACCGGTATTGGGGACCTAATATGTCTTTTTCACTTTTCCCCAGCTCTGAAGAATCAGACTTGACTCTTCTCCTCAACATATCCTCTTGACACTCTCCAGTGGTTTCTCTCTCAGCCTGATAATTGTTTCTGCACCTTTTTAGTTGTCAAACTCTCTTGCTAAAGCACCTTGTAGTGCAAAACCCCAGCTTGTCTACGAGAGCAGCCTCAAAAAAATTAAAATAACTGAGTTGTATGCACCCATTTTGATTTTTGTGCACATACCATAATAAAGTAGCTTGCCCAGATCATCAGAAGAATTTGCAAGAAGTAGTATCTTAACCCACCTTGTTGCATATGCCCTTGAGGCACACAGCTTAGCTGGGCTTTAGCTGATGGTCATCACCATAACACTCTTTTACATTCAGCAGTATCACTCTTTTAAAAGGCTGCATGGTCCTTTGCAGAGTAAAAAATTGATTTTCCTCATCCGTGACACTGGTACAGCCAATAATAGGTGTTTACTTAAAACACTTTTTCAATAGTTGTATCTTGCAAATAGCTGTTAACTGGTGAGCTGCATGGTTGAACCTGTTTGTTCAGTAATCATAACTAGGCCGGTAAATACACAACGTGTCACTCTGTCTACATTATACCTTTCAAAGAAAATCTTGCATTCTGCTGTAACCAACCTATACTTATGTATCTTGCTGTATTTTAAAAGCTTACAGGAGGTAGATTACATGGTGTCTTTTGTTCTTTGCTTAGATAATACTGGCCCACTTGCAATATGACCATAACATTTAATCAAACAAGTAAACCTACTTCAAATCAATTCAATTTACCTATGATAAGGCCCATTAAACAAGTATGAGTGCTACAGCCATGATTTTGTTCTCTGTGTGGGTGACAAAATAAACAGTTTGAGCTACTATTCACATCAACAGCTGCTACTGGGTCAAACATCCCAGAATGCTGTTCATCACACCAGCATCCCCCAGTAATACATGGGGGTTTCTGGAGGCTCCTCCAGCTGTGGATTAAAAGCCTGTTCTCTCAAAATTTGTGTTACCCAGAACTGTAATGCTGGTGAAGAGGATCAGCTGCCTTTTGAGATGGTCTTTAAAAGGAAGAAGTGCCACTCCACCAACAGAAAACAAATGAATGTCAAGAGAAGACTTCTACCCAGCATGAACTGACAAAGGTAAGAGAAGAGGTTTTTAAGAGTATGCTTCTTCATATTTCCATTTTATTACATTTTAAACTTTGTATAACTATATATGGAAGGAAAGCATTCTGCTTTCTTCTTGAAGACTTCTTCAGAGTTCAGCTCACTTGAACAGTTTGCCACATGTATTTTGATTTATTTAGTTTCCATGTAATGCAAAGCCACTTGATCTCAGTTTGCTCCATCCTTTGGCTGGAGTTTCTACTTCCTTTTATTTAAAAAAAAAAATTTAAAAATATCCCGGTTTTGTTTTATTTTTTTTAAGAAAACCTGTTTTCAGGGCAGATCATATTTCTTTAGGCTAAACAGTTTCTCTATCAGAAAACAGAAAAGAAGTTATTAATCTTTTAAATCTTAAGGAAAATTGAGATAGCATGTTAATTCTTTTGATACAAGCATCATAAAGACACCATAGGACAGCTTCATAGACTGTTTTACCACGATTGTTTAATTTATTTATACTTTTATACAGAACAAATGAAGTTCAAAATTTATATAACACATTTGCAAACTTAATAGGCTTAAAGCCATTATAATGGTGTTTGATTCTTTCTAGTGTGAAAATTGAAAATTTGAGTTGATAAATATTCATCTGGCTGTGCTTTCTCTGCCTTGGGTGTAAACGTACTGAAAGAAGGAATGACAGGCAGGAAAAGAAACATGAAGAGACTGACAAAAATGGAAGGAAAAGGTATATGAAGTGGTAATTAAAATGAGGTGAAAAAGAGCAGAGATAGTGTTAAATCTTAGTAGGCAGAAAAATGGAGAAGGGAAAAGCAGTACATAAATATACTCAGGCTCCATATGTCCCCCAATCCCGAGAGTGCCTTTGGGTGAACCTTTGGTTTGAAGCGCTGGCACTTGTGTGCCACTGCCTGGCCCTACTTACAAAATCCCTCTGTATAACACAGGCTGTTTGCTATTTGTAGCTGTCAAGGTTTTACTAGCTATAGTTTTTTGTCTGTGTTCATTCAGCTTCCAGTACCATGGTGTGTTTGTAATAGTATGGGAAAGAAATTATTTTTTTTTCTTTATCGTGTTCCATCCAGAATAACCAGAGGCAACTAAATGCCAAAGCAAGTGGGTTAAATCAGTACTGGCTGAATTGCGATGTCAGTCCTTTTCTGACAACCATTTTATACCATAATGATAGTGCTACTTAACAATGTATGCTAATGATCTCTATTTTTCACAGTAACACTATCTTTTTCTTATATAAAATAAAAACAGATTTTTCAAAAATAAATATTGCTTGCCAAGTGCTTAAGTACTTGCATTAAAAGTTTTCATTAAAAGAGCGACTTCCAAAAGTGTCATGCTACTGCTTACACAAGAGGACAGTGATATTTGTGTCCTCAGATGCAAACTAAACCTGTGTTCTGAAAATGTTTCTCTCCATGTTTGTGCCTTAGCTGAAAACCAGATTAATAAAATCAGTACTCATTTTAATGTTAAACTACTAGCACTGAAAAAAACTAGCGCTTGACAGAAAAAAAACATTTGCTTATACAGCAGATAATGTTTTAGGTTAGTCAGATTCTTCCATTTTATTTTGTCAGCAAAAGGGCAAAAAAGTTTTTTTCTTCTCTTACATCTTTTCCTTGCATCTCTATTTACAGCTAGAGC
This sequence comes from Nicator chloris, assembly GCA_013400495.1. NCBI lineage: Eukaryota > Metazoa > Chordata > Aves > Passeriformes > Pycnonotidae > Nicator > Nicator chloris. The sequence continues at coordinate 23,678 of WAAE01007719.1, forward strand.
CTGCAAGGATTTCCCAATAAAACTTGATCTGTCCAGTCATCACTATCAGGACAGGGCTGGAGGAGAGGTCACTCATGGACTCCTCAGCTTTAGCCTTCTGTTTTGTACTTGTAGGTTTTAGACTTATGTATCCAAAAGTAGTTAAGGGAGCTTCAGAATTTAAAATTACTGATTTTCAAGAGCAAAATGGAGATACAGGACTCCAGCCAATATTGATGAAGAAGACTAGGACCGAAAATAGAAACAGGAAATATTGAAAAGGGCTTCTCATCTGCCCACTGGACAAGGCACTGGCCAGTGCAGGCCTCTCGGAGCCACTGCTGTCCTGGTGCCAGGACACCTGATTATGCAGTTTATCTCATCAAAAGAGATTCCCATTTCCAGGGAAGTTGGATGATAAAAGTGTCATTCTGCTAAATATAATTACAAAAGACTTTCATCCTTCATAAATAATGAAATATGAATTTCCTACACATCCAACCAAATGAAGTGTTTACAATGCCCTTTTATTTTCCTCTCTGCAGCTCTTCCCATCTAGAAAATTGAAAATCAGTCGTAAACGTACCTTGGAATTAGGAAAGACAGTACCTGTGCTGCATACCTCCGTGGATTTGAGACCCCAGTAAGGATGCAATTGTGCTGTGAGTCCGTAAACGGCTCTTGCGTAAGGAGCAGCTGGTCAGACAGTATCCGTACATCCATGTACATCTTCATGGTTTGCATTATTCTTGCCACAGTGGTTGGAAATCTGACAGTTATCATCTCAATATCACATTTCAAGCAGCTTCACACGCCTACTAATTTCCTGATACTTTCAATGGCTACTGTAGACTTCCTGCTGGGATTCTTCGTCATGCCTTGCAGTATGGTGCGCTCTGTTGAGCACTGCTGGTATTTTGGGGAGTTCTTCTGCAAGATCCACACGAGCACGGACATTATGCTGAGCACAGCTTCTATCTTCCATCTTTCCTTCATATCCATTGACCGTTACTATGCTGTGTGTGACCCTTTAAGATACAAATCAAAGATAAATACTTTTGTCATCATGGTCATGGTGTGTATAAGCTGGATGGTCCCTGCTGCTTTTGCTTTTGGGATGATCTTTCTAGACCTAAACTTGAGAGGGGCAGAAAAGATTTATAATCATGTCCACTGTGCAGGAGGATGCTTTCTCATTTTTAGTGAAACTTCAGGTATCGTGGCCTCTGTAGTGTCTTTTTACATCCCTGGGTTTGTTATGCTGTACATCTATAGGAAAATATACTCTGTAGCTAAGAAGCAGGCAAGATCCATCGATGCAATTAGCAAAAAAAAGATGCAATTTGAAATGAAACACCACATTTCATTCTGCAGAGAAAGGAAAGCTGCTAAGACTTTAGGCATAATAATGGGAGTGTTTCTCATCTGCTGGACTCCATTCTTCTTCTTTACAGCTACCAATCCATTTATGAACTACGCGATACCTCCTGTTCTCATTGATGCTTTGGTTTGGTTTGGCTATTTAAATTCTACTCTTAACCCAATTGTTTATGCATTTTTTTACATGTGGTTTCGCAGGGCATTGAAGAGTATTCTATTTGGAAAAGTTTTTCAACCGGACTCTTCCAGGACTCATTTGTTTTCAGACTAGCATGCTTTAAATGGTTGGATTCATGGCTTTGAACTTTTGCCTGGAGGCTGAACTCCCAGATGTAAGAGCTGGGAAGGAAGGAAACACCTATTTGTTTGCCTATTTACCAAATACAGTTCAAGCAGCTAAGCAACCATTGTGATTTACCTTTATGTATTCTTTCACGCCAGCTTGGATTTTGTATGTGGTGTTTTGATTATATCTATTTGTTTGCAACGCACAGAAGAGCAAGACTTCCATCTTAAAAACATAAAGCAGTTTATATTCCTGATCCTCATAATTAAAAAAAATATTCTGACACAACAGATTAATTTCTTTAACAAGATGGGTTTATGGTACAATATTTGTGTTCTTCTCTAGAAAGAGCAGAAAAACCTTTTCTTTTGTATTTCTTGGCATTTGGCTAATAACCCAAAGCTCTCTAAGTTTTGTCCTTCCCTTTCCATATGTGTGCAGAGCTCAAAACAGGCCAATAACCAGCCATACCAGCATACTCCATGGAGGGAAAGTGAGGCAGAGAAAGATTGTGCTGCTCTTTCTGTTTCGACTTCAGCTAGTACTTGTCACTTATGAGTCTGTGACTTAAAGGCTTTGCTGCTTAATGAGATCAAAAGCGTGTTTAACAAGATCAAAGACAAGGAAAAATATGAAGTATGAAGTGGAAATAAATTGCAAAAAAGCGGCATTGCACCTGAGAATGCCAGAAAATTATGTCGATCTAATGAATGTTTAGATGTAAAATCTTATTTGCTACTTTGCATCTTAGAGAACCTCTTTTTTAGCTTGGACATTTATTTTGTCTTATGGAAATGCAGTAAGAGCTTTCAAGGAAATCATATATAGAATTGTGAAAAAATCCTGTGGTTGAATTCAGCTGAATTATGAAGGAACAGTACTGGGAGTGGGCAGGAAATGATCAGTATCTGAGGGGAAACCATGGAGAGAAATTGATGACTCTGTACTAAAGCAAGAGCTATAGTTAGCAGTATGTCCTCCATTTGTGTTCCTTGTAAAAGTGCATCATATCTGTATCTTGTCTTTGTTTTCTGTACTTTGTAGAGCCCTGAAGCACTCTCTGCTGAAAAGCTTAAAATTTGAATGATGATACATCTCAGCAGGGCAAAGTATCAGGATCTGAAATTGTGTATTTTACTGTTTCATTGCCATCTTGTAAAGTTTGCCCGCCTAAAAATGACATAAAAAGGAACAATGAAACATACACCACATCAGCACTTCTACTGTGGATCCTTGCTAATGACAATTTGACTACTTTAATACTTTAATACTTAAACTCACAAAAAATAAAGCAAGATAAAAATTTAAAAAATCTCTTTGATAAATAATGGGTAATTCTTTTCTTCCTTCATTTTCAGTGAATCTGGCCCTGCTGTAGTTAATATTCTCACCCTCAGTGTCACTTTCTGAAATAAAATGCATGATCACTTGGACACTTTGGTCTCCCTTGAAGTAACAATTTCAAAAGTGCTGCCAGGTGATACCTCCTTTTGTCTGATCATATTTTAGATTGAAGGAAAGATATATCCTCTATGACAAATGGGACCTATCTAAGGCATTTTATAGTGTATTTAGTAAGATCAGTGCATATTAATGTAGTCCCTTCAGCAAATCAATGAAGTAGTTTCTTTCCCTTTATTCCTTACACTCTATCTTCCTGAAAATCTGGAAATATTACCGTGTTTACAGTTGGTAATTTTCATAACTTGTTGTGGCATCTCTCAGGCATTGTTTTCTGGTTGCAGGAGGAGTTTGTGAATGAGTAGGATCGCAACTTGTTCGCAGGACAGACTGTAGTTCAAATAGAGCATGTCCCCGCAGACAATGCCAGGACCCTACTGCAAAGCTAATTTTTATAAACCCATAGAAACCGGTGCCATGCTCCTGAAGTAAGAAAAATTACAGATAAAGACAGTCTAATAGGTAGAACCAAAGCCATACATGCAAGTAAAGCAAATTAAGGAATTCATCACTACTTCCCATCTGCAAAGCAGATCTTCAGCCATTTCCAGGAAAGCAGGATTCCACCATGTGTAATGGTTACTTGGGAAAAAAAATACTGTAACTAGCAACATCTCAGTTCCTCCTTCTTCCCCCAAGGTTTTTATTGCTGAACACATCATATTGTGTGGAGTATCTCTCCAGTCAGTTGGGGTCAGAGGTCCCCTCCCAGATGTTGTGCACGCCCAGGCTACTCAAAGAGAAGGCCTTAATACTGTGTGAGCACTGCTCAGTCTTAGCTTAAATGGGGGTTGTGTGTGCATAAGAAAAATGCCTCATGCTCTTGTCCAATCAGATTATGAGTTAGGTCTGGTGGAGCAGAATATACCTTACTGCAATCTCAAAATATCATCATGCAAATTAAGTGCAAAGGGTATTTATCAAATTCCTTATCAACACATTTAATTAGTGACCTTGTTAAACATTCCACAGATGGCTACCTTTTGCAAAACAAATTGTTCCCCTGTGGGTGATTTCAGATGTTTTAACTTCCCTGAAAACTTGTGCAAAGCAATTACTCCAGCATGATGAAAGGCTGTTTCACCAGTAAACTTATGTCTTTTCCTTCTGTCACCAGGGAGGACCATTTGCAATGGTCTTCTGCACTTTGTACAAAAGTGACAGCAACTATCAGAGTCCTGAACTGCTGCCTGTGTCCTGCCTTAGTGCCTCATGTTTTGCTCTAGCACCTCATGCATGGTGGTGCCACCTGTGCCCAAATCTCATGGTGTCTCAGATACCAGAGGCAGGAGGATCGGAAAAGAGGAGGAGCACCAACTGTCCAAGCAGGACCCTTCCGGAAATGTCACAAAGGAAAGTGTCACTCCAAAATGGAGTATTTTAAAGTCCTAGATAAAAAATACATTATTGCACTGTTCAAACAGAAAAACTGAGCCGTCAAAATGTGTAAATATTGGAAAGTGTATGGTTTATCTTAAATCAACTCATCAAGGCAGTGCACACCGTGCACTCTGTCCTATACAATGCATTACTATGCATTCAACAAGGTAGAAAATACTGGATGCAGTCAAACATAAGACACACTGTTCTACTAAATTCTTCTACTTCTGCAGATTTCCTGATCCTCTTCATTATCTGGGATACTACTTGTACACACAGCACTTAAAGATTTAATTCTGAAAAAGACTATGCCTACCTGTAAGCACTTTTTGACTAATTTGTTTTCATTAGACATAGACTAAAGTTAATTCATTTCTATGATGAAATGACTAGCTTGGTAGACAAAGGAAGAGAAGTTGTTATTATCTACATAGTCTTCAGGAGGGCTTTCAACCCTATCTCTCCTAAGATTTTCACAAAGAAGGTAAAGAAGTATGAGCTGGATGAGAAGACAGCGAAGTGGGCTGGGAACTGGCCAGGCCCAGAGGGTGCTGATCATTGGCACAAAGTTTAGTTGAAGGCTAGTAACTAGTGATGTACCCTAAGGGTTAATGCTAGGGCCAGTCCTGTTCAACACCTTCATTGATGATCTGGACGATGGGGCAGAATGCACCCTTTCAACCTCAACTATTCTGTGATTCTGTGATTCTATGAAATTCAATGCCCATAATATTTACTGAGTCTTGCACAATGTTACATGCATAACCAGGTATATTTAATTTCCTACTTTGTAAGTTTTTAATAAAATCTTTTCACCTTCATGCTGCCACTTTAAATCCAACCAGCTGCATGGGTAATTGAAAATGTTTCTATGAAATAATTATGCAACAGCCTTTGTACAACAAATTAATTTCTTAAGAGACTGGATTCACAAGTAACTTAGACAGTGGGAATGCAACAGCCTACTCCTAGATGCCCTGACCTCTTATTTGCCATAGGTATAGGAAAAGTCAATTTCCTTAAACACTGGCTGCTCATAGCACACAGACTAAAAGCTATCTGTCAGTTAGAGAGGGATCACTGAAAAGAGAATGCATCCCATACCCTTCAGATCTCCTCTGTGCCAGTTATTGTCTGCATGTAGCTCAACCTGGCTTCTTCAGAGAAATTTGCATGCCAGATTTGTCCTTGTGTTAAAACTAGTCCATTATGCGTTTCTATTGAAAGTAAGCAAATTATATATGGTCCCTAATATCCTCCCAGCAGTGGGACCATGAGTCAAATAATAGATCACAAAAAATTATATATAACACTAGTCTCGTGTAGGAGAAGGGAATAGGGGTGACCTCGTCCCTGATATGTAACAGCTGTGTTAATTACCCTGATGAGTCACAGCTATAGCCAATGAAGATAAGTATGATAAAAGGGAGTGGGTGAGGGGAGGGTCAGCTTTGAGGATCTTAGACAGGAGGCTTATGAAGAAGAAGGATCCTGAGGAGAGAGAATCCCTGCTGTGAGGTCAGTCTGGGTCTGCAGTCAGAGCCTGTTGTTGGAACCTGCAGTCACAGTCTAGCTAGGTAAAAGCCTGCATTCAGAGTCTGCAAACCAATCCATGCAGTCACAGTTTAGCAGGAAATAACCAGCAGTCAGAGGCTGTGAGGGAAACCTACAGTAGGAGCTTGCTGCAGCCAGAGTCAGTGAAGTGTTGGAGTCAGGGTGGCTGAGCTGTAAAGAGGAATCAACCAGAACCCTTTTCATGCTGTGATAAATAAGAAGTCTGTGTCTCAGCTAATTTCTACCCTCTAACAAGAGGGCTGCAGTGACAGTCTCAGAGACAACTACAGATCCTTTTTAAGTGTCTTCACTGTTTGCTGCAAGTATTTTCCACAGTACTCAACTATTTTGCAGAGTTTAAATCTCTTCTGTTAACTGCACAAGAATGTGCTATATTAAGGTTAAGTGTCTAAGTCTCTAAATACAAATTTAGGTATTTCTCAAAGCTCTTCTAAGTACTAAATGTCTAGCTGATGGCACACAATGCAATTGGAGACTTTTAAGTAATGATTAAATTACTTCAGTAACAAAGAGCATAAATAATTTAGAGACAACCCATTACATCTCCTGCAGTGACAACTTTTGTCTTAGCACATCTTCAGGGAACAATATTGACCTGTCTGAGGTTTCAGTGTGTCATGCATGTCCTTTTATGTGTTCAATGTGTGTCCTTGGATGTTAAATGGGTATCTACCTAGCTAGTTTTGCTAAATGACTGGCAACCTGTCAGTAAGTCTTCTTGCCAAGGGCTCTTGCAGCTCTGTCAGATGGTGTAATTTGGCTCCGGAGTGACTTTGTGGCATGCCATGCTGTTCTCCCTGATGTTAAGCTTGATGCTGGTGCTAAACTTGCTGCTAAAAAATACCCCACTGCTTGGCACAAAACCTAGCACGTCAGGACAAAGGGGATTTTTTTTTTTCCTGCGGACCACACTTGCTGGTACACAGGAGAACGTAAGTATCTGTGATGTTTTGTTTGTTTTTGGGGGGGGGGGGGGTGTTGTGATTTTTTCCTGAAAAACATTATTGTATATTAATCTCCTTTTCCACTCTTCCACAACGTACTGTTTTAGCACGAATTCTGGTCTATATCAAATCCAGATAGTGTTCTTATTCCTCAGGGAATCAGCCAGAAGGGTCAGGGTGTCTTGGTTCCAGCAAGAGTTTATGTTGGCCTCAGAGGAAGGTCAATTCTGGTTGCAGGAGGAAGTTCAAGCTTCCACATCCAGGAGAGGGCCTCAGTCTGAGAGCACTTCCATGGTCCTTTTCCTTTTTGGTACATCCCAATTTGAACATGCAGGACAGCTAGATGGGGTTGAGAGTATTCCACCCAGGAAACCTGCACTCAGCCTCCCTCTTGCAATGCCTCAAACAGCAGCATTCCGACTTTTTTTCAAAGACAGTGATTTTTATTCAAAAAGTGCTATATTTTTACCCTCAAATGATTTGCAGGTATTTCTGTAGTGCCTGCTTGTGGTCAAAATAATTAAACTCTATTTTATTATTTTATTTTTTTCTGTCACAGCTTAAACATTGAGGAAGGATCTCCTACCCTCCTGTGGAGTCCACAGGCAAAAGCAGCTTTAACAAAATGGGTCAGCAACACCTTATATTAAGATGGGGGGAAAAAAAGTTAAGTCTTTGAGTTGCAAAAACATTGTCTGGGAACTTCAAGAAATAGATGGGTTTACTTTTGCAAGCTCTGTGTTGATTTTTATTTTACACCTTAAACCGCAGAGCACTTAAATCATATTTAGCATTTAGCTAAAAGTTTTAAAATTAATTCTTCAAGATTTAAATAAAAAATTTTGGTTTACAGGCATTAATTTTTCTACTCAAAATTAAATATGCCAAAGAACTCAGATAAATTCAGGTAAACTAGTGCTTAACAGCATGTTTTTCAGCTACAATATTTTTTAACAAAAACCCCTACAACATTTTAATCAGCTTTAGTGAAAATTAGGTAAATGAAAGTAAGTGTTCCAAGGAATTCCTGACAAAAGGGCATATACAGCTATAACACTAATATATTTCAGTAATTCATTTATTCTTCTGTTTACAGAACCTAATCAAATTATCTTCCTTCCATATCAGTTGTGTGTCAGCCTTCATGGCTGCAGCAGCAACAGAGCATTGATGAAGCATTACAGCAAACACTGACATTAAAAAAGATGTGCAGTTTCTCAAAAGAGGGCCATGAACGTTTGTAGCTGTATATAAACCAAGAACATTCCAGTTTTTCCTGTAAGAAAGGAGCAGTGTTTTCACTTTTATTTTTAATTGCCCATTTTCACAAAAATGCAGGATGAAAAAAAAGACTTACACAAGGGATTGTGTACTAAAGAACATCTTTTTCCCTAGAAAACTTTCCCCAACAGATATTTTTCTTCAATGTGTAAGTAATTTTTTAAACTGATTTTCTTCCTCAGGACTGTGTTGCAACATTTGGTTGAATACCTCAAGTTGCCAAATCATTACTTGATCCAGGCTGTGGAGCTCACAGCTGGTGTAGTATTGGTCTGACTTTAAGATTTCAGGGCCTAGAAATGCAAAGCATGGGCTTTGCCCCTGTGCTAGGTGCATGTACAGGTGTGGGGCCATCCTGTCCAAAATAGTGGGAAATATTCCATCCATCATCTCCAGAAATCCACTCTCCCAACAAGTTTTTGGTCTGCTCCATGGTCAAATCTGACATTTCCCCAGTGTCATGCTATGGCCCACAGCACAGCCAGCTCCATGAAATCATGCCAGTACCTTGGGGCTCCCTCAAACAAACCCTGCATACCTTGTGATGCAGTTCTGTATAGCACCTCACCTTCCTCTCTCTTGACTCTAATTATACCATCTTTCACGCACTTCCTTAGATAACCAAAACCACCATCCCTGTGAAAGAAGTAATTTTCTTAGACAGCTTTTCGAGTTTAGTCTTGTTCACCTTTAGCTTGGTTTTCTCAGGGTTAAATACCAGCTGGTTTGTATAGTTTTGGTTTGGCTTTTTTGCTGTTGTTGGTTCATTGGTTGGTTTTTTGTTGTTCTTGACTAACTTTCTCCAACAGTTGATGTTTTTACTAACTTCTCAGCACCTACGGACTTGTGCAGTGACAGCTTCTGGATGGATTATTTCAGCTCTGCCTGCAGGTCTGTAATTTATGCTTTATCATTTGATTAAAAAAACTTTGAAAATTGCCATTGCAGTTGCAATACTCAGACTGCTATTTTCAGTGTGCTCTACCGCCTTCCTGTTCTACTCTTTATGAATTAGTTAGCAACTCCTGGAATTCCTTTCAGAAAACTTTGCAAATATTTATATAGATTCCTTTATCTTTTCAGTATATGCATATGCATTCACATATAAAGTAACAGGTAACCTATGAGTGGACTTAGATACAGCAAGATAATATAATAACCTAAGAAATGTTGTGCCGGATTCTAGGAAACGACCCAGCACACTGAAACATGTACAAGATACATTATCTAGATTGTCTGCTGTATGTACACAGTCACAAGTTATATGGCCAAGACACTGAAGAACAATTGTATCCATGAGTCAGTGGAAACACGCTTAAATCACAGGAGGTAATTATTTATATATCACTGTCTAAAAATTAACACCCTAGTTACACCAATCTTTCCAAATGAGCTGAGGGATGAGAATGGAGCCAAAACTTTTTCCAGCTGAAAACACTCCCATCATCTTTACCTACATGTAGGACTGCAGACATGGTAAACCAATCTCTGCCTCCTTTTATAAATGTAATTTTTCATTCTGTAGCTGAAAAATATTTAAAATGTACGTTGATTTATGGTATGATGGTCTACTTTTGGAGAAACTGCCTGACTTTCCATGTGCTACACTGCATTCCCTATGAAAATAAGTTATCATTTAGGAAGGTGTGCATATTCCCTCAGAGAAACTAGAGGTTAGATTTTCAAAAAGGGACTAAATGAAATATAAATAAAAACCTTATCATGTTTGTCAGAGGTTGCATGGGCAAAGCTTCTGTCTCCTCAGTGGTCACTGCACTGCACCCCTTTCCCACAGACAGGACACCAAAGTGATGGCTGGGTGCTGCTATGCAGCTATTTTAGTGTGTGAGTACAGACAGAAGATGACCCTGTTTGGTGATGCAAGACATTCTGGTGCATCTGGCTTTTCTAATATTATGGGCTGATAATTTTTTTTTAATCAGCTGATAATAATAGTGACAGTGATTTTTATTTCTCTCTATGACAAGTTACCAGAAATCAATATCTCATTCAAGCAATACAACCAGCAGTGCAACATAGTCCACTCAGGAGGAAGAAAATGTGTTTCTACAGAATTTGAAAATTATGTTTAAACTCTGTGGGGCAGCCCTGGACCAAAACATCACCTCTAATCCTGCAGATTCACCACTGGACAAGCAAGGAAGGAATTGCAGGCAATTACGGTTGCCGTTTCTGCTTCCTTTGGTGGAAACTGCAGGGAGCGAGTGGTATCTGCACAGCCTGGGACCAGCGGTCTGCCTGCAGGTCAGGGCTGTGCAGGTGCCTGGAAACAGCAGAACATGGGGCATGGGGAGGTCTGCTTCAGCCGGCCTTGCTCTCTCCTACCCCTTGCCCAGGCCACCTCTGCCGTTTTTTCTATCACTAAAACATTGCTGAGTGTAAAAAGACAGCTTTGTATGGGCCATATCTAGGGGGTTGAAGGCCATTTGGTGCTTTCCACAGGCTGGACTGCTTGGTGGCTTGCATTTCAGCATATTAATTCTTCATTTATTTTGTTCTACCTGTGTTGTGAAGCACACCACCTTACCTTCCCCTCTCCCTTCCTTTTCTATCAGCTTAAAATACCCTAAGTTTCTAATTTTTCTTCTGAAATCTGAATTAACAAGTCCTGTTAATACCTTGATTGTTTTGGTTAAATTATTCCCAGCTGATAGGTGCTTTGCTCACTGCAAACAACAGCAAAGGGAATTGGGAACCCTGGAGAAGGGCTGTATTGATTGCATCTTGTGCAGTTTAGGGATTACTTTTAGCATCTATTATTAATTAATTCCTCTGCAGGGAAAAATTGACCCAAAGACTGTCCCATTCAACTATTCAACTCTTTTCTATGTGTATTTTGACATTTTCTGACAATATTTTGTGATTCCTCTACTTCATCAATAATCACTAAAAAACTGTACTTTGGGATCACAATCAGAAAAAAGTTTGGACAGAAAATAATTATGAAATAGAATGTTTTGAATATGGTGCATTGGCATTTTTCACTTTATTATGAGATTAATATCTGCAAAGTTGTCATAAATGAAAAAAGAGACAAAGGATAACAAGATCAGTAAGTTGAAAGAAAGAACATTTTCTTTTGTATTCAGACAATCCTAGAGTGAAGTAAATATACGAGTGGTTAATTTCAAGGATGCGAGACAAAACATCTGAATTTCTTTTTATAGACTTTCTGAACTAAATTATCCTTTTTTAAATCCTTCTCTAATTCTTCAGCTGACTAATTTGGACAAAGATGCTATGTTTGGAGAAGGCAGTGGTTTCTTTTCTCTCCATATTCACTTTTAACATGGTTTAAACTGCAAGGATTAAATTACAGAGGTACTGCTTCTAAAGCTGATCATATAAGTGTGTCCTACATGAGCAGTTGAATAGATAAAAAAGATCAATATAACTAAAAAAAGGAAAACATAAAAGCAAAAGTTATATAGAAAGATGATGCAGCAGGTGGAGGAATTTATTGCCAGTGCTTTAGACTAGCATTTTCCAGCTACAAATCTTAAGGTCAAATCATTACACACCATATCCTATGGAGACCCCCTGTCTGGGAGGTGGGGTGTGCTACCACCTAGCAGGATCTTAAAAGGAATGGAGAGTATTTAGTTACAAACATTCCCACCACTCTGCATTAATGATAAAACACTCAAACACGATCTTCAGAGGTGGTCACTACTGCTCACTTTTAAAGGAGAGCAAAAGTCAGCACTACAGGCTGTAATACACGTGATGGAAGATCTGAGATACGAGTGTTCTATTTCTGCGTAGGCCATTTTAGTAAGCCCATAGCCTTCTCAAACTGTTATATTCTATTTAAAGATCCCAGATTGGCTCTTTTGGTAGCTGTGAGGGGAAAAAAAAAATCACAGCAAAAGGGCACAGACGATGGCCCTTTTAGAAAATCCATAATCCTCTGAAATGGTCTTGTTCTATTTTAAGGAATTCAGATTGAGAGGTTACTTAGAGGTATTTACATCTTAGATGTTAGGTGCAGCAATTTCAATTAAAAAAAGTCGTTGGCTGTGCATGACTTCACTGAGATTGAACCATTTCAGATAGCACACTTATCCTATTTTGGGTGGGTTTCCTATGGATTTCTGGGCTGCATAGCACATTCAACAAAAGTTCAGTTTGAGACTCTACACAGCAGTTTTGTCTGAAGAAGGAAGGGTAAAGGGAAGGAAGAGTATGATGGCCACTTTTCAATTTTGTGATAGCATTCTTAACATCATAAGTTAATACGTGATAAAAATCTCTTGTTCCAAAGCAGAAAGATGTAAATTGTCATTATTTGACCCTTCTCTTAATTGTGTACTTTGTCTCTTTTTCTATAATCAGATGATAAGAAAGGGGAAAAAAAATACAAACACTAGAAGAAAAAACAGCTGTAGGAAGCATGCAGCTAACAGCAAGAGACCAGCAGATGCCTGACAGCCTGTTGAACAGTGGTTAGTTTTTCACAACATGCAGCAGGAAATTGAATCAGGCCCTACTTGTGTAAGAACTAGAAAAAGGAATGGCACAGTAGATATTCTGTAGGACATCAGTGCAATACAGTGATTGTTGTAGCTGCTACATATTTTAATATGTGCAATAATGTAAATGGTAAAACTCCCTGTGTTTTATCATTAGTTTTTTGAATGTCAAGAACAGTTTCCTTTCCTAGTACAAATTAGTTAAAACTTTGAGATGATGTAATCTGTTCTGACATCTGTTTATTTCAAATCCTTTTTGGTTTTGTCCATAAGGTTAAGACTCTGGTCAGAGAAAAAATATTGGTATTAAAAACATTTGAAATTAGAGCAAATATCTGCAGGAAGGAGACAAGGAAGAGGGCTTATGGGATATTTTTGGGATTTCCTGAATAGAGAGTGATCATAAAATTTTGATGGTTTTAAACTGTGACTTCTAGGAAGCATCGTGCTTAGAGTTGGAGTGTAATTCAATCTCACTTCATTCTCTCAGTGTCTGATGTCCCCCCATTTTGCTAGGTTAATATTCACTGTTTCTTGGAACAGGGGCCAAAGCTGCTTCTACTGTTCCTCTGCCTATTCATGCTGTAGCAGAAGGTAAAAACCTGTCCCATATCGCAAGTAGTTGCAGATTTTCTGTAATAAGGTTACCAAGCCCACAGGATGAGGCTGAAGAGTGAAGGGCAGACTAGAATTCTTATAGAAGTTCTGATGCCAAATTACCACAGAAATACACAGGAAATCTGTGGTACACACTGGAAGACCTAGACTGTGGGATGAGTTTTGAGATTAAGACTCTTAAGTTTATAAGTAGGTGTTTATAATTCTCGTAAGGGTCCAAGTCCTGATTATAGCTACAGCTGGAATGGCTCTTTAAGTTCCAGCTGTACTGGTCAGTGGCTATTCAGAAAATATGAATCATTTGCCACATGCCACCTAAGGTGTAAGAGGGAGCCTGAGATACCTACACAGTAGCTGAGAGCCAGGTGAGACAAATCTGGGTATCTAAAATGGCACTAGATGCTTCTCTGTGAGGCATCAGGCTTAAGCAAGGCACATAACAGAAGTTTTGACATTCAGCTGTGCACAAGTCTGCAAGCCTCAAACTGAGTCATGTCATAGGGGCAACTTAACAACACTGACATCTTTTTTAACTTATATGGATGCCTTTTGCTCTGAACACACTGCAGCCAAGGCTGTAGAGAAAGGGAATGTCTACAGAGTTGCTAATTGGTTTTTGAGCTATTTTCTACCAGTCCTCAACAGATTACAGAGGGTATATGCCATGAATGCAGTCAATAAGTCACTTTTTTTATTATTATTTCCTTTGCATAATCTGCTTTTATAGGTTTCTTCTGTGGACGTGGATCAGCTTTAGTCTCTCAGTGGATGACCACCATCTGTGCTGCTGTGTGAGAATTCTCTCATAATATCTTGTGATTGTTGCTAGATCTCCTTTTTGGCTAAGCTGCAGGCTTGAATGATGGAGAAAGGGAAAAGCAGAACCCAGAGTACTGATGTGTACAGTGGCAATGGCAGACCAGGTAAGTGAGGAGGAAATACTGCTAAAATTGTGGGAGTAGCCTAGGTTTCCTCTTTTTCTGACACTGCATTTTGGAAATATCATTAAACAACATTTTCCTCACCTTTATATCTATGCCCTGTGTTGCCTTACCTTTGATGTCCGTTTGGTTTACCTAGACAAATTCTGTCAGGATCCCTTTGCAGCAGTTTCTTCTTTTATTTTGCATGGTTCCAGAAAGCAATTAAAATAATTATGAATTGAAAATGAGCAGGAGGACAAAGGTCATGGCGAGATGTAAAATAATGAACATTGATTGCTAAACAATGACCTAATTTTCCAAATGAAGACCTACTGGCTTCTATCAGAGCTAGTTCCTGAACTTGCAGTCCATAGATTCTTCTATTTTTAATATTTTTCTTGTGTTAGGTTTGTATTTCTATATCTGAACAAAGTAATGCTGTTTCATTTTATGCTTTTTATAAATGTTTATTAATTCAAAATGGTCTGTCTGAAGTTAAAAAATTATGTATTTTCAGGTACTATTTAATTAAACATTGGGCTTTGAAATAATAATGTCAGCTCATTTCACTACTGCAGATGAAAGTGTAACGTTTTTGAAAATTAAACAGGCAAAGAAAGATTTGAAAATAAGTTGCTAATGAAATTTTTTATTTTTTTAGGAAACATAAATATCAGGAATAGAATTCTCTATTTAAAACATATGCTACTATGTTAATTACTGTTGCTGGAGAGAAAGTGCTACCTTAAATAACATGCAAATGGTCAATACTATTTTTTTTTTTTAAATAAAGAGGTTTTACAGGTCATTCTGCAGTATAATTAACCAATAAATTTGTTCAAGCTGGAAATCATCATCCATCATAATTATGTACAGGACTGCATATAATAGGAATCTAATCTCATTTCAAGTTCTGGATTGGATATTTTGATTAAATTAGCAAACAGAGATGACAATAATAACAGCAGCTCTTGCTGATGGTGGAATGCATCAGTAATAACTGTCTGGGAAGCTCTGCTAGACTCTGCCAAATATGTAAAACATTACTCTTCCTATGTAAAGGTAGAGGTGCAAAAGTGAGATGTGATAGCAGAGAATGAAATTGGCCCATACAGTAAATTACACACCACTTAAGCACTGCTCATGCCTTGGAAAGAGGACACTCGTCAGGAACATGAGGCCAGGGCTGGGCTGCTACCCTTCATTTCATCATGCATTCTGCTGGCCCAGGGATCTGCATGGAAATCAGTGCCTCATATGTGCACCACTGCTGGCCCTGGAACTTGTGCCACCCACGCTTCTGGGCCTGTGTGTCTGTTCATTATGGGGCCAGGGCAGAAGCAGGAGGGAGGCAGAAATACAGTCAAGAAGGTGGGTCATGATTAGGATACTGGGCTAGGAGGAAGGTGTGCTTTTCAAAATCACACTATGCTGGTGTGGCTTAAATTCAGTCTTTTTCAGAGGTGATATTCCATACTGGGCATTGATTCCAAAACAGGACATCCTTTCATTTCAGTTTTACACACATGACAAGAATATAAATGGCAAACACTCTAACCTTCAGTCAGTAAATACCCAGAGCATCCTCCATGGTATGCAGAGAGTATGTATAGAAGGGGCTCAACATTACCTCTTTTCCACAATTAATTCAGTCATTTGAAATCTGATTATGTTCCAGAAGAAACAGGAAAGGTAGGTGAATGATGATTCTTAACACAGTCCCCAGGTAATGCTGGTGTGAGAGCTCTAGAGAGAAGCCAATGAAATGCATTTAGAGGAACATATGCATCAGTTTCTCTGACAACACTAAGACATGGCTTCCTAAAAATACTGGTCCAAGCACCAGTGCAGAGATACAAAAGGAAATGAAACATTCTTTTTATTTAATGGCAGAAAGAGGGGTTTTTTACTATAAGTTACAAAAAAAGTTAAAAAGAAGTGAAAACAATCAAAATGAAAGGGATGACAAGAACTACAATGAAATGGACAGAAGTTTAGAAAATTATTACTCATTGAAATCACATAATTCATTCCCTTCCCCGAAAGAAAATCTTCATTTCACGAAATAAAATGAAGTATTGAAATAACAGAAAAAAGTCTAAAAAATGCTCTGGAAAGGAGAAATGACCAAAACCAATGCAAATGAAAATAGCAAAAACTTTAGAACAGGAATGATGAAAAAAAATAGAGTTAATATGATAGTAACTTATATGAAAATATGCAACAATGACTCCAAATATAAATCTGATATAAGAGGAGAAATCAAAAAAAAACCAAAAAAGGAAAAAAACCAAATGAAATCTTGAAAAGAAAATGAAAGAAATGAAAAGCAAGTGAAAACAATGAGGATGACAAGAAGTGCAGGAACATGAACGAAAGTTCGCCAAAATGATCCACAGGAAAATCACAAGATTTGATTCCCTACAAAAAGTGAAAAAAACCACTTCCTTTCAGAAAAGGGAATGAAATCCTGCGACTTGGAGCACAGACTTGAACAAACACTCTGCAAAGGAGATATGGTCCATCAAAGCTGAAAGTGAAAAAAGCCGAAAATTTCAAATGCACTGACTACAACCAAATGTACTCGGATGATAACAGCTGCACTGAAAAGAAACAAAATCTGCTAAAATTACTCCCATAGAAATCCTTAAATACGGGAAAGAAAGAATTAGAGACAAAATAAAGAAAAAAAACAAGACATGAAATT
>WAAE01007721.1:0-54008 GCA_013400495.1 Nicator chloris
AGCCTTTCCAAGGCAACAACAGGCTGTAAGAACACAATACCTTTATATAGGCATTGAGTCTCTAAATATCCTTGGGAAACCCATGGCAATTTACTTTAGTTCTGTCTGTCACTCAGACCAGGCTCATCATTTTTGTGCTAAGGGTATGACAGTGCATCATTGACATTAATGGTGTCAAACACGTGATGTGATGCATAAGCATGATTGCATGAATTAATTAAATGGTAACTCCCTGAACTCATTTAGCTTTTTCCTCTGCAATACATTGGCAAATAGATGTTGCTGCACAAACCTTCAACAGAGGATCCAAACCAAACCAAAGCAAGCAACCTTCCTCCTCACAAACTAATTAATCCACATAATGCCCCTGTGCTGTTTGTTACACAGCAGCTTCTCTTACTTGGATCAAGTTTGTTCCTATCACTTTGAATGCAAAAAGCAGTTGATCATTTCATCCATGTGACTACAAGGGTGACTGTCACAGCTTGCAAAGCATATGGTAGCTCTTGCAACATCAATAATAATCTCTAAGTAATGCAACTTTGGGTTATAGTCATCTTTTATTATCACTCCAGTCTTCCAGTAGCTTCCTCCTGTCTCTCTTTTAAATTTTTGTCTTTCATTGCTAAATGAAACCTTCTATACCCAGTGATTACATTATCAAGGATTACCTGCTGAAAATGATCAAAACTGATCAAAATAAAGGCCGTGTTATTCTGAATAAATTTTACTTATTTTGAGGGGCTTAATCAAATTCATTAGAGAATTAAATTAAACAATAAGCAAGTAATGTTTTCAGCATTTTGCAGCTGGAGACACTGAAATTTAAAGAGGAAAAAGGGACTTGCCATAGGTTTGCTGTACATAATGAAATGGAACTGAAATTTCTCCTTGAAGGCTAAATGCATCCCTTACAGGTTCCACATGGAGTGGAGCTTATAAAATGTTTATGAAAAACCTGTGGAGGGCAATAAAATATTTTTGGTTGTCATTTGAAAGTTAAATTCTATTACATAAGGAATAAAATCCACTGCAACTATAGAAGGTAATTTTTCTTTAGATCTATCATAGTATTCCATTCCCACACTGAAACGAGTTCAGGATTGGGCATATTCACGGCATTCCTTACAATCTCTGTAAGATTTATTGAAATCATTCTAAATGAGATGCCTTGCACACTCTGCCTGTTCTGGGATATTGCTAACAGCTGTTTACTAATATGAGAGCAACATCCAGTGACTCCACAGAACAGGACAGGTTTGAATGGCTGTCATGTTAAGTCAGGTGGCCAAGTGCACGACTGCTGAGCTTATGGAAAGAGCTGGGGTTTACAGACAAAATTAAATGGGACAGCAGCAAGTCTGGGGAACAGGCTACTTATGATGCTTATTATTTTGGGAATGAATGAGTGAACGTAAAGGTAAACAAATCATTGAAATATATTCAAAGTTTTGTCCAGTGACTCAGAAGCTGGGTTATGAGCCTCTGAGTAAAACAAATCGTTGACTTGTGCAAAGGGATAGAGTGCTGCCATATTTAGTTAGCAAAGCCCACTCCATCTGTTTCCTGAACTGGTGAGTTTCATGGCCTTGTGTCTAGCTGTGCATTGCTGGTAGAGACACAGACCTTGTGTTCTGCTGCCTCGTGGGACTGTAATCAGAGCACTGTCACTGTGAAAGAATGAGATTAAAACCATCTCCAACGGAGAGAGTTCTCAGGTCTGCTCTCACGTGGGTCCATCAACACAAATATCCCATTTCACCTTGCCAGGGCAGTTCTGGCACAATATGATGTCAGAGTGGAGGCTTTGCAAGGGAAATTATAGGGTTTTTAGGGGTGGTGAAAGCAAAGGGTTGCTCATCCTGCCTAATCACACAGGATGTCTCTCTGAGCCTAGAAAAGTTGAGCTTGAGGGGAAATCACACTCTCCTTTGCAAAGGATGGGAAAGGATCCTTAATCTTTGGATGATCTTTTGGACTACAGGCAGGATAAAACTGGGTAAAACTGCACTTCTGGCTAAAATAATGTTTAAAGAAATTAAATCTGGTTGTGCCTGGCTCTTGTGTGAGTACAAATGAGGAGGAAAGGCATAATGCGTGTTCTCTGTGCTCTTCCCACAGAATCAGACTTATTACACCTCTCTTAGGTATCTCAAAGTGATGTCTGTTCAGATCTGAAAGTAATCCTGAGCTACTTTATTTTTAGTCAATCAAAAGAAATTAGAGAGTGCTTTTGTCCTTTAGGTGAAGTGTATCATTCTAGCAGGTGGTCTGAGATAGGCAAAACAAATGACCCTGTGAAGCTGAGTCCTTCTTGTCATTGAGTATAAAGACTAGAGTTACTCCAATTTAGATAACTTATTTTTAAGAACAAAAGTTAGATGAAGTATAGACCAGGAATAAGGTCCAGCTCTTACACTATTTCATTATTCTAGAAGGTGGAGGTCTCCAGGAGGGCTCTGTTTAATGGAGTAATCTTTCCTAACCCATACTGTATTTTTGTTGATAGGTAGCTGGTTCACAGTCTAAGGGGTATGTCTTTGCTGTTGAGAGGTAAGTTGAGACATAGGTCAACAAAGTAAAGCGCAAAGGCTTGCAAGAAAACCCTTGTGTCAATGGAAAACAAGCTCAGGGATTCTGAGCTCAACAGTCACGTGGCCACAAATCCAGCTCTTCGTCATTTTGAAATTTTTCTAGTAATATCAGAGTGATTTGTAAAGATAAACTGAGTCATAAAAGCTTCCTCATGTAGCTGAGAAGAGATAACACAACTGAATTCATAGAGCCCCATAATATTTTCCTACCCAGAAAAGACACATTCCTTTGTCCAACTTTAAAAATAGGTACTAAGACACCCATCTTTCTTTTTTCCCCTTGCTATTGTTCACTCGTGAATATGTAACACAGCATAACATTCTCAAACTATAATCTGCTCAACATTATCTAATTGCATCTGTCATTTTACTCTGCAATAAAATACTTCTGGGGAAAAAGAAATATGGAACTTAGCACTTGAGCTACTTTTTAAAAAATTGCTTCTGATTTTAAATGTGTAACAATGACATTTACCTGCTGAAATTTAAAAAGCAAAAACAATCTGCATGTTATCAAGCTTCTATGTAGTTATCATCTCTAGCTCATATGCTACAGTACAGGTATACCTTGTTCAAGTGATTCCTAGGGCAGAGAGGCTCTTGTATAAGAGCTGAGCTGCGGCCTATACCTCTATTTTAATTGTATGCTTTAATCAGCCTATGGACGGCCTGTTTGGTATTGTGTAATTATGTTCCTCTGAATGTGCTAATTGCACTTTGGCTGTATAACTTGTCAATGGGAGTGGTGCCAAGGTATTCACTAAGAAACATCTTTGTGCTATCCATGCCAGCTTCCCAGAAAATGCATCCAAGATGGTTATTGATCCTTTTTCTTGTGCTTTTACAGCTTAATCTCCCCTCATTCCCTCCCCCCTCTTTTTTGATTCTCAAATTGAAACCCTGTGAAAGCGATTTCCTTTGTCAAATCCCACGCCAGCAGTGGGCCAGCTTCTTGCAGCCTTGCATGTCACTCGCAGTTTCTACTTTCTCACCTTTCTTCTCTCTGTTCTTTCCCCTTAGTATATCTCCTTCCTGCTGCCACTGAATGAGGATAGGAAAAGTCTATTATGGCTGCTTGATGGTTGGCATTCTCGAGTTGCACAGAAAGTATTAGGCATGAATTTGTTACTGCCTTCAAAAACCATGGGAGCCTCTACATAGACTTGTCTCCTAAAACTCAAGTACAAAGACAGCCTTGCCTTGTATGTGCTTACATAAAAAGGAAACAGCAGGGATTAATTACTTTAGACAGCTAAATAAATATTTATTTCCCCATAATAGTCTTCAAAAATATCTGTCACTGCTTCACTGCCTAACAATGGCTGGTAGCGACAAGTAGGATCTTTTTCAATGGAAGTTGCTTTTTAATGAGTGTTTTTCGAGTAGGAGGTTTAATCTGAAGCTGCTTTTGGAGCTATGCCTGGCCTATCCCAATACAAACTCTCTCTGATTAACAAAAGCCTGCATTTTTAAACTGATCTAGCTCAGCTGATGCTAGTTGATTCTTTTATTTAACTCAGGCTTGTTTATGAGTCAATTAGCATTTAAACTGAGCTCCGAGCCTTCATACAAACTCTCAGCCACCTAAACCAAACAAAACAGCACTTTATCCTGCTTTTAGGGGCCACTAAGCACCTATACAATATCCTACTGTAGCATTTTTAAGTTGCCAGGGCTTAGAGAATTCATCTAGTGATTTTGGCTGAGATTCATTCAGGCCAAAATTAGATTAGATACCATCCTCAGAGTAAGAGTCTGCACTTCCATTTCTTTCTCAGTGTCCCTGATGCTTTCCCTCAGAAAAACCTCCTCCTGGGATTGGTGGGGCAAGTGGTTAGGTGAGATGCAGTGCACCTAAAATGGCCTGAAAATGCTGAAATATGCCCATTCATTCACCTTTTCAACCTTTTGCCTCTCCTCCTTCTACTGTGTTAAGCAGTAAATTCCTTTTAAATTTTGTTTATACTCTCTGTCACACTTGGTGTGCAGGACTTTTTGTAGATTTTATGTCCACAAAATGGATCTGCAGCCCACAAATTGGAGCTGTTCCCTGTGGCGTTCAGGGGCTCGTGTTCTACTATGGTGTTTTTGCATAGCTTTAAGAATAGAATTAAAGATGCTGTTAATTTTGGGAAATGAGCTTTCAAGCAGAAACCACGCATAGTTCAATTCTGGACCATAGGTAAAGCGCATTAACTGTTCTATTGATTTCCCAGTGGCTCTGATGAGCTTCTTCAGGGTGCACCAAACACTCTACTGGCTCTTTCCAGGTGCCAAGGTCCTCACACATGCATAGAGGATTGTGGTGACACTGAAAACATGTGCAAGGATGTTTCTGTCCTTGACCCCCGCAGCAGACAGAGAACAGAGCCTGGTCTTTTGGCAGATAAAGGTCGAAGGTGTGCCACTTTCTCACTTCATATGTACCTTTCAGAAATCTTTCAAACCTCTTCCTTGGAATTAGCAGCAGAAATTTGAATATACTTCATCTAATGTTGGAAATGGTCTTGATTTCAGAGGAGGCTGGACTCAACCTTCAGAGGTCCCTTCCAACCACCATCTCCTCAGCCATATAAAGCAGTCAAAACTTAATGCCTTGGATTCAGGTCACTGAGTGCAAGCATTGAAGGCCCAGCCAGTGTTTGTTGGGACAACAAGGCTCTTTTTGGGCCATAGGTAAAACTGAACTGCTGAACTTATGCAGGAATTATTTGGTACAAGTTTTCTCAGGCATTAGTAGGAGGAAGAGATGCTTGTTTGAAAGCTTCATAAAAGGCATGTCAGGGAGAGAAACCACAGGTCACTTTACCAGAAAGAGCAGCTGTTCTGCAGTCGTGCCCAGGCACCTCCTGCTTGTGGCAGAGGGACATGCCTGGAAAGGGAGGGTGCTTCGGCTTCTCCTGAACTCTCACAACAATGACCTGTCTTCCTAGGGGTGGGTCTGGGCTGTGTCCTCCTGGGACAGAGGTGGACGATGGAGAGAGGGAGAGTGAGGGCACAAGGATGTGAGCATGGAAATGGAGATGGCTGGCATAGGAAAATGAGAGAAAAAGGTGTCTCAGAGCAGTGGAGTCTGGGGCAGCGGGGGAGCTGCCATGGGGAAATGGTGAGTAAGGAGAATAGAGAGCGTGTTAGAGGGCAGTGGTGCATCCTCCTCCCCTTGTCCTCAAGGGAGGGAGAGTGCTGTGGGGGAAAGCATGCATGTGTTATGGGATGGGGCACTGCACAGAGATGTGGGGTGATATGAGACAGCAGGAGGTGGTGTGGGGAATCCCTGAAGCAGAGAGAGGGCAGACAGACCGTCAGGGGTCTTGTGTGATGGGCAATGTGTCTTGCACTCAGACCTATGGAAGCAGGAAAGTGTACAACCCCCAGGATGCCCAAGGGAAGGCGGGAAGAGCATGTGTTGTAGTAGTGCAGGTCAACACCTTCTCCAGCTTTGGGCAAGGGGTGGGGAGAGGAGAGTGTTTTCAGGAAAAAGAGATCTAATTCAAGAGTCACCTCTCTTCTTCTCCCTTCCCCCATTCTTTATGTTTATTTGTGCAGTCAGGTACTTGATAGGTGGTTTAATATATTCATTTTATGTATGCCAGGGTAGCTCCATCACTGATTGAACTCCACTGAATCCAGATCATTATTAGAAAATTGCTTTATAAATAAGCCTGGACGGAGAGACACTTTCTATGTTAAATAGAAAGCATTGTGCTTCTAGGCTGCTGCGTGTTTTCTTGAAACGCAAACACTGGCAGCAGGCACATCATTGTTAAACTAATTAAAGTTTAAAGAGAGACCTTTATATGTACTAGTCTAGCTAATTTGTTGTCACAGGATCATAATTCATTAAATATATTTTCCATTGTTAGTTAAATCAATAGTGAGCAAAACAGAGCATATGGAATATGTCAGCTGATGAGTCAAGATGGAAGGAAACATCTTTACCAAGTCTTTAAGTTATGCCTTTTTCTGCAGTTCCCTAGAAGGTTGCAGTGTAAATAACTGTGATGGACTTTGCCTGCAGACATCCAGCTATGCTCAGCTGTGATACTTCCATTTTACAAAACCACTGGAAAATGATGTTAAAGCAACTACTGCTTAGTGGTAATTCAGGCCTCTGTATTGGAGAGAAAATTTGGAGATGTAAATGGAGGACAAATTGATCACATGCCACGAAAGTTATGACAGTTTGCTTTAAAACAGATGTGTGAAATGATTCATCCCAGGACACCATACCTGTTTTCGTCTCTGCAGCTCTGTCCCATTCCTCTTGCAGGGATGGCTCAGCTGCTTCAGCAGCATCAGTTGAACTCCTGCACAATAGAACACAGTATTTAGAGAGCAAACAAAACAGATGCCAGCTGTGCTGCTCCACCCCAGATACTGCTTTGTCAGCACAGGAGCCACCTATGCACTGGCAACAGAAATGTTGAAGACAGAGGCAGGGCAGATGGCTGAAGGCAGAAGCTACAGTGCAGTAGCAGGTGAATCAGAGTTGCTGGCCCAATGTGGCATCCTTAAGCTCGAAATTCAGTTCTGGCAGTAGATTATTGGTTGTCTTATTGGTTGTGTCAGCCTGCTGCACAGTGAAAATATTTCTTGGTGCGCTGTATCCTCTAATTTTCCAAAGGTAGACCTTTGCCCTGGGATTGGAAGAAAATGGAAATTATCCTGGGAGTACAGATTTTTGAAAGTAATTTTTATTCCTACACAAAGTCAAATCCTCATGAAAAGCCATCTCGTAGGTACTGGGTACCAGTACTTCAGAGAGCACAGGTATGACATGGATTTGGAGGAAGCTGAAGCTCCGGAGCTTTCTTGTATTTGTATTTCACCTCTGGCCAACCTATTTTCTTTTCCTCGGCATGAATGGTTTTCTGGATTCCTTCAGAGATTCTTGGTTTTGAGTTTGAATGCCCGTCAGTAGCAGGGAAGAGGACATGCAGAGTCTAAATGCTCTTGGTCCTAGCAGGGGCAGACTTATATTTTCCCTTTGACTGAGGTTGAATGAAGCTAGCTGTACTCTTCTGAATACTTGCTTGACAGGGGAACTCTCCCTGAGCCATCCTTGCAGAGCACGTAGCTGCCTATCTCACCTCCTTTCCTTATCAAATTAAAACAAGTGGTTCCGTGACTGTGGTGCTAATCAAGATGAGGGCCCTTGTGGATTTGTTCTCAACAACTCATGCTCATTCCCTCTTTACAACAGCCTGGTTGTCCTTCCTGTGCCCCTTTTGCCACTGTTACTGCAATCAGCGTTTTAGGTCCTCCCAGCATCTTCTAAATGTCCTTTGTGTCCTTTCTTCCCTCCCATGGTCTTAAGCAATCTCTCCTATCCAGTCTTTACACTGTCTATATTTGTATCCCATATTTACTTCCAGCCCTTGGAACTGTGCAGGACTTGACAGCTCCAGTACTGGGCTGCAGCAGTACAAAGGGATTGCCTGCAGGCTGCTACCAAAAGAACTGGTTGCCAAGCAAGACAAATCATGGGGCATCTCTGCCTATGCCCTACAGCAGAAGGGTGGAAATGACCCCTTTTCTTCCCCAAACTTTGTGATTTCCCAAAGTTGTAGGATTTTAATATATGTTTGATGCTGCCTTTTTGTCAGTTTTTGCTGGAATCACACATCCTTTCATGTTTCTCACAGAAAGGTGGGTAGATAGTTAGCCAAATGGCTTGAGGGTTTAAGCTTCTGGACTGCCTAAGACTTTGGGCTGCATAGGAGCTTCACTTCTTTCTCTTATTGGCATTTTATGTGTCATACTGGTGTTTTGCCAGCATCCAGAAATCCTGATGAAGTCATGGAGGACTCAGTGCTCTATGTCTGGGGTATCCAAGAGTTTGTGTTTTTCCTCCTGATCTGTCTGTCTGATATTTTTGTGCTGAAATGGCCAAACCATGTGTTTTTATATGGCAAAAACTCGTGGAAAATTTATAGAATAAAATAATTCATAACGTCACCAAATAGAGCCTTTTTTTCTCAGGCTGAATCATGTTTTCTCTGTGAAGTGAATGGCTGGAACTAGACATTGGCAGAAATATATCTAGCCAGTAACTGTTGCTGGTCTGTGACAAATAATGAGTTGTTTAAAGGAGTGGCAAGTATTAGAACAACATAACTGCATTGCAGTTGAGTTTCTAAAGTATAGTTATAAATACAACATGCTTATTAACACCACAACAGTGAGTTGTAAAAGTTGCAATTGAAGAGATGACTCCTCTTCAGAGATCTTGGAGAGTGTGCCAAAAAACCTGGAAGCTGTCAGCGAAGAGAACTTTTTTCACTAAAAAAGATGTAAAAGGTATACTTCAGAGAGTGTCTGATTCCTGATAATGATAGCTCTGTCAGACCTGTACATGATGGATGTGATTAGTACTGTCAAATATAGACACTGGGTAATGCTCTCTTTAATTAGCATTGAAGTGTGCCTCACATTAGCATGAATGAGAGTGGTGTCTCTTAAGGGTAGAGGAGCAGAAGATGACCAAATGGAGACTGTAAATGTGTGTCCAGCAGTAGAAGAACCTTCTCGTTGCATTAAGACAGTTGAACAATCAAATACTGTAAGATTGACTGGGCTTATGGATCCTAGTAAAATTGGAGAAAGAAGGAAAAGTGCTCCTATCAGAGGAAGGAGACCTCATATCGGTACATTAGTCACCTCATGTTGTAGGAACAGAACAAACAAGGAGACCTGAATGTTAGCTTTGCTTCAATTATTGCAAATTGCCAATAGAGGTTATTATCCAGTTATTCCACAGTCTTTGCTCTTTTGCCCACATTGAGTACACCAACTTAGCCAACAAGAGCAGCATCAGCAGACCTCCCGTGGTCCCATAGCACCCGCGGTGATGCCCTGGGTGCTGCCCTGTCTGTGCTGGGAAGCACCCACAGCATCTCTGTGCCATGAGCACAGGGATTTTGTCTGCCTGGGGGCTGCTGTCTGCCTCTTTGGAAGAGCCAGAGCCCTCTCCTTTAGAGCCACCATTGCAAGGAGCTGGAGCTAAAGCCACCATTCAATGAGAGCAGAGCTTGAGCAGGACTAAACCTGCTGTGCCACTGCCATCCTCACAACACTTCTTATTTTTCAGATAAAATGGATTGAGAAATTTTGCTCAAAATGTTTTGCATTAAATTTGAAAGTAAACAAATAGGGTTTGAATTTAAAGTTGATGAAACAGAAGAAATGTAAATTGAAACTTTCCTCGTAGACCTTGCACTGAAAAATGAAAGATAGAGTAAGTTGTATTTTCTCACCAAGAAAAGCATTTTCTAACAAAACCTCACTCTTTAGAGAAAATTATTTTTCAACCAACCTTTTTGATTAGCTGAAGTTTCAAAATAATAAAGCAAATATACCAACTTACAGTTGATTGCTTACTGCCCAGTAGCATATACTTCAGATGAAAAGTAAAAGCAACCTACAGCACATAGAATAGAGGGATGGAACGAAAACCAGAAGAAACTGACAGGCACAGGTTGAGGAATAATTCATCATTCAGGAACATAAATTGGCAGATTTGTTGTGTAGTTTACCAGCATCCAAAGCCTTTTGTATCTCCACTTTTGCTCACAGTCTTTCATTCCAAATATTGCGAATTTGCTAGTTTAGAATTTTTTCACTATCTATTTTGAAATTATTGTTCCTCATACTTCTGAGAGACTTAGAAGGCCATGGAATGATTTCATGGTCTCCCATGAGTCATGGTAGTCACAGAGGGGTTTTACAAATTCAAATCAATAAGGTTATGTTTCACTATAGAAGGGCAATCAAAAAAGGTCGTTACCCTGAAAAAGAGCACCATTTATTAATAAAGATGTTCCTTGACTCAACAAAACCTTCTTTTTCATCTTCCAGAGTTATATTTCAGTTAAAAGCTTCATTAACTATTTCAATATTAAAATTATTTTTCATTGGGTTAATATGTACATGTATATCGTTAGCTTGGAGTAAAGGAGAGAAACCTTTTTTGTCTGTTCCTCTCCAAAACAGAGACTCCTCTGTACCACCAGCACTAAAAGGAGATGACACATAAAATGCAAATTCATAATCAGAAAATAAAAAATGCTGCAGCTAGCTGTGTCTTCTCAGAGATTCAGAGCAGTCCAAAAGAATCTCCAGGCAACTATTTTGTTAAAAGAGCAAACCCTGAAGTTGCCTCTGCATGTGAGGATGAAACGTCCCATCTGTTGTTCATTGATTAGCAGCCAAAGAAAGATGCAGAGCTCTTTCTTTTTCATTTTTGAGCCTTTCTGTATAATGGTTGCTCACCTACCAAATGAACGGCTTGTATTTTTGAAGTTCTTGCACAGAGTCCTTAATTAATCGTCATCTCAATTTGGAACAAAAGATGGAAGGAGAAGGAGAAGGAGAAGGAGAAGGAGTAGCAAAAGGCTAATATGAACTAAGAACTCCAAACCAGCTTAATCTCTCAAAAATGAAATCATCAAAAAAAGAGATATATTTAATTCATGCTAGCAGGTGGAAGAGATAGGTAAGCAAAGGGTTGTTATGTTTCAATACAGCAAAGCAGGAAAGCTGAAGATTTCTTTAAAAACCCACAGCTGATTTAGGAATAGCAACCTGCTTAGGAAGTTCAAACCCTAGGAAACGTGGCTTCTGAGAGATTAGCAACATGTGGAGAAAAATGAAAACAGAAAAAATACTCTACAAAATTCTAATGGTGAGTTTGGGAGATATAATGCAAATAATAGCAAATGATGTGAAAGGAAACAGAAACTGAAAATAAATGTAAAGTACACACATCTAACTTCTATACCATGGAAGAGAAAATTGTGCTTTTACACTATGAGCTTCTTGTCAGCAGCAACTTCAGCAGACACGCTGTACAACTGCTGCCGCAAGTGGAGCACCAGCTCTCGTGCTGCAAGCATCTCTGACCTACTGGTGGTTCAGGGAGTACATTCCTTGGAAGGACAGCAGCTCATAAGTAGGCAGATTGTTTTCCAGATGTTTTGAATGTTGCCAAAGAGAGCCAACAAAAACATAAAGTAAGAACAACTGAATCAGTTGTCCTGTCATAGATGTTCCTAGAAATCTCTCTCTGGAGCTGAAATGAAAACTTGGAAGAGTTATTCTGGCCAAGTTAGATGAAAACTAACAGAGTTTCCAAAATTAATTTATTCCCCAATAATTATGCAAAAAAAAAAAAAAAAAAAGAATGGTTCCCTGGGGCTGGTAGTCTGAGCTAAAAAGCATGTAAACTGGGGAAACAAATTCCTAGCAGGGAAATTGTTTCTGGGGACAACTGGACATTTCAGCTGTTTTCTGACAGGGTGCTCAAAGAAAAAAAAAAAGCTCACATCTGTGTTAATGCACTATTTAGAAGCCCTCAGTTCACCACATTATTTGGAAAATGCTTTTTAAAAACTCTAATATTTTCCACAAATACATAATAAATGATATGAAACCATGGAGGAGAAAAACAATAGAAAAATTTTGCAATCAGAGGCTCTGGTAAGCTCCTGGAATGGATTCAAATTAGAAGGTTGAAATGCAGAAGACAAAAATATGAGTTCAAGGTTAAAGAAATAACCAATCTAGGAAAATGTAGCAGGGGAAAAAAAAAAGCTTGGAAGAGGATGCAAATAGGTCTGATTACTAATATATCCTTATACATACATAAGAACATACAGAAACTTAAAGAAAAGGCAAATTTTGGGGGGGACTTTATCTTCAAACAGCTTTAAAACATTTAAACTGCCATCTGAAGGTCTTTAGTGTGTAAAAATGCATAATGGGCAGGGACTGGTAATCACAACAGGGACTTCCTGAATCTCAAACAGTTGATAAAGAAGGAACCTGTCCTCAGAGTGTATGATAATAAGCACCAAACAAAGCTGGCGGTTGATGCTTCTAAGCAAGGCCTTGGGGCAACACTTTTAACAAGGAATGGTGATCACTGGAGACCCATGGCATATGCTTCTGGATACCTAACTGGAACAGCATGTCAGCATGCACAAAAAGAATTGGAGGCTCTGTCCTGTAGTCTGTGCATGCAGAAAACCTCCATGTTTTAAATATGGAGTACCAGTGCTAGCAGGAACTGATCACAAGGCATTAGTGACAATTGCTGAAAAGGGTTTTGCAGGCAGATCTCCTAGATTGGAAATATGTTACCATTTACAACTCGAATATATAGAGCAGTCATACACAGAGCAGGCATTCTGTCCAGAGCTTTCAACAGAACTGAACTCGTACAGAAACAGAGTCTTATGTGCATGCAAAAATTGTTTGGAATTTTTTTCCTTTCAACACAAAGTCACTGTGGAGACCTGTCACTGCAGAAAGCCGAAATACTAGATCAAAGATTGCAGAAAGTAATCCAAGCTATCAGTCTCACTAACTGGACAGCAGTTACTGGTCCTTAAACAATTTAGAAAGATGATTTTATATAATATGGAGTATATTTTCTGCGCATTGGTCCACTGCTGATAAAGAGAATGCATGCTAGATACCAGTGTATGCAGAAAATACAAAATGTTTTATATTACATTTATATGTAATAATATTAATGTATACATAAATATTAACTATGGGTCAGTGTTGGTGAAATAGCCAAAGAAGGAAAAGAAAAACAGTTAATTTCAGAAACATCAGTAAATTAAAATAACCAGCACTGATGGTAGTTCTTGAAACTTAAAATGCATGCTCCACAGCTGAAAGAAATTTATTTATGTTTGCTGTAAAAAAATTTCACATTCTTTTCAGATCATTATTCCTGGTATCCAGAAATAACATTGCTGCAGAAGTCATCTGTTGATGTGCAATCTCACACACAAAGCTGGTATTTGTCTGCCACAGCACACATCCCATGGCTATGTCAGATAATGAGCCACAATTCAATTATTAGGAATTTAAATATTTTCTAACAGAGTTTTAAACACATCACTTCTTATTCAGGTTATCCACAGTCTGATGGTAGTGAGGGAAGACCTCTTACACAATCTGCTGAGTTCCACTCATATCCCAATTAAGAATTATTTAATTCCAGAGCAGTACTGTGAATACTAAAACGTGTTCAGCAGCAAACTTAGATTAAGACTATCCAGTGGTGTAGTCAATGATGGTAAAGTGAGGGATGTCTAACTGCTGTGAAAAAATAAACAGAGAATGTACTGTATTAATGAATGGCAGGAACAAAATCTTGGCTAACCAAGTCGGCTAGCCTGCATTTGAGAGTAATATATGGAATGTCACAAATGACTGCTTTTATGAGGATTTGCTCTTCTCTTTGATGAGCAAGCACTGATCTGTTGGACAAAGAAGAGGAGGGCACTTCTCCTTCCCTTGGTGGGAAGAGATGGACATCAAATCGTAAAAGCAAGTTAAAAGGAGCCCATGAGACAGGCAACATCATGGGACTGGACACAACAGGATCATAGGGAGTAAAACACCATGGAATATGTCAAAGAAGCATCAGATAAAGGATGCCAGCTCAGATACTGATTGATAACTGTGGATGTATATGTTGTACTTGAGGTAGTCTTTTTTGTTTGTTTGTTTGTTCCTTTGGAAATGAGAAAAAAAATGAAAGTAACTTATACTTGATGAGTTTGGAGTGTAACATTCTTTGGTTAAGAACAGAGGTTTTTACCTGCCTATAAACTTGAAAGAGAAAGTGAAAGATGCAGACACAGACCTATTGTTATAGTCTTAGAAAAGACCAATCATATAAGCTCTGACCGAATGGCTATGCATGTACTGCTATAATTATGACTGTTAATTTGCAGTGAGATTATTAATAGTAGGAAAAACCAACTTTAATTATATGTTTTTTGGCTTCACACTGGGCAGAGACGTATCAAAACCACAGTGATCTTGGTGGTAGAAGATGAAAAAGCTGCCCTAGACTTTGGCTGATATGTGATCAGGAAATCTGGAATGAGCAGATTTACAGAAATGGGCTCAATGCTTTGAGAGAAGGGGGTGGGTAGGACAAATTCCTCAAAATATATTTCAAGAAAAGAGTAGTTTTGGGGAAAATTTTGAAGGAAATTGTGGGGATTTTACTCTCAATCTGTGCTGGGCTTAAACCCAGCAAAAGCTCCAGGTCCTTGAGAAGTGGCAAGGACATGACTAAAAGCAAATCAGGTGGCTTTTGTGTTTTGGAGCAACTGTTGTGAGGTTGGAAGGCATTAGTAATCTGTACCCATAGCTTTCTTTTTATCTTTGGGAAACTTGTAGAAGGAAGCAGTCTGGATGCATCTCTAGAGACAGCTTAACTTTCACGATGAACAGTTTAACAGAAGTGACAGCTTAGGTAAAATAGTGGGGGAAAATAAACCCAGAAAGGAAAGTGTCTGCATTTTGTGGGTGGAAAAGAGCACAGAATTTTCCCAGTGTCTGTGACTGTCTCTTTTAGCTGTGAAATGTCTGCAGTCATTGGTGTTTTGCCTTCATATCAGTGGATTTTTGCTCTTTTGTCAGGCAGGTTTTAACCTCCCAGTTTTACTGGCATTTCTTCTGATTTACAGAGATGTAGGAAGACAAAGAAGGCACTTTCCTGACTCATTCCTGATTGATAATATAGAAAAGCACTCTATATGATGGCAAACAGAAGAAGAATTTTTTAGTAGCATTTCTTTTTCTTTAAATTACAACAAATAAGAGTAGCCACAGCTTTTCATATAGGTATTGCACTCTTTTTGTTTAAGTTGATTTGCATCTTGGGGTGCAATTTGTAATTTCTAATCAGAGAAAGGAAAAATAAATGAACTTATTATGTGGTTCTTGTTGGAGCTAAGCAAACTTTTCCCATGGAGATGACATAGCAGTGCTGGGAAACATTCAGTAACTCAACAAAAATCCTAGTCTGTTGTGCACAGATCTTTGTGTACGGGCCATTTAGTGTGTGTGTGTGTGTGTGTGTGTGTGTGTATGCATATAGATATGCATATGAATAACATATGAATAAACTTAAAACTATGGCAGAAAGAAATGGAAATTAACTCATCCCTTGCAAAACAACAGCCTTGAAATTTGCCCTCCATTGTTTGTAGGTGCTATCAGGAAACAGCACATTGGGTATTTCCTGGTATTGGTACCATATGGTACTTCCATTTAATTATGCAAACCAGAAGAGTAATACAGGTAAAACAAAATAAATAGGTACACAGACAGATATCTATATGTTTTAATCACATCCTACCCTTTAAAAATAATTTAACCTACATGAGATGCTAGATTAACCCTCAGTGCTTGCAGTCATGCTGCTTTGACCAAAGTGGACCTCCTCATCACAGTGGGATAGATTCCATGCCTTTTTCCAAGACAAGGAAGTGAACATGTCTGTTCTTCACACCAAAAAAAAAACCAAAACCCCAAACCAAAAAATTAATATTTCTTTCTCCAGTGCTGGGATCTCTGAAAAGCACCTTTCACTGTGACAAATAGTGTAGCCGTAAAGTGGTTCCTTGTTTCTTCATTTGTATGTCCAATTAAAATACGAAGGTACCACCAAAACAAAGAGAAGGTGGCAGCATATACCTCCATTCCCTTCTGCTCCGAATGTGGCAAACAAATTTTGCAACCTTTTTCTACATTTCAAGATGGAGATATTCCAGCTCTCACCTGAAAATTTTAGAAATCATAATCCAGTGATGGAGGGGAGCAGAAGCACATCTGTGTCCTTGCTGCTAAAAGATACTTGAAAGGGTTGTATTTGGCATCTTCATGACTACTGTGCTGTACCTTGCTCTAAACAGTAAATTCAGAAGAGCAAAGCAGGAGCCTTCCTCGGACTTTTTATGCATGCCTTTCTCCTGTCCACAGAGTAGCTCTCTGCATGCTAACTAACACCATGAAGGAGGTGGGGGATCTGTAAAGATCATTCTGGTTTCTATTGTTCTCTGTAGTCACAGGAAAATGAACACAGCCTCTCAAAAAGTTCCCTCCCACGGGAAGATACTCAAGGAGAGAAAATTGCTATGAATTTGCCCTCTACTTCAGACACTTACTTGCTCACACAGTTCTAAAGTTGTCAAATGTATTTATACATATAAAATAGCAAATGTTTGATAGTGCCTTTTGTCCCCTGGGACAAGATCATCTGCATATTGCCGACGGGGCTTAGGCACTGTGTAAGCATGAGTGTTGCATGACAACAGCAGGCACATCTATCCTGCCCTGGACACAAGGAGGTTAGACAACCTGTGACAGGATGGAATTGGACAGAGCTCTGACTTCATGGCCAGCAGCCAAGGAGTTGAACAGCCCCACAAATGTCATGGTCTGAGGCATTTAGGGAGTGTTTGTATTCTGTGACTCCCAGGAAGCTGGCACAGCAACGCCTGTCTTCCTGGGGGAAGTAAGTGAAAAAAGTCATCTTTGAATTTTGTTTTTAAGTGGCTGGAGAAAGGAAACAGTTAATTTTCTGTCCATCATTCCTTTTTTTTTTTCTTTTTTTTTTCTCCCTATTTCATGAAACTGACATAACATGCTTAGAAACTGTCTGGGCAAAGAAATGCTACTTAAAATTACAATTTGATGAGATGGGAGAAAGGGAGAAATTCTGTTCCTAGATATTTGCCAAAACCTCTGTCCCTTCCTATTTCAATTGTGGCCCAACATTTCTCTCTAAAGCTACAGGCAAGTTCTGTAGGACTCACTAGTCACGATGTGTTTTGTGTCACACCTACCTGGAATATACCTTGCCACTGGATGTAGAGATCTGCCAGAGGCTGCTGGTTCCGTTCACGGGCTTGAAGAAAGTGATCCAGCATCAAGAACTGCTCAGGAGATAGCCCTGGCACCAATCCCATGACATCCTAGGGGTGATTGGACAGGAACTCTCCTTTTAAATGCAGCAGGAAGTTGAGTTCCTCCATGGGATATTGACGGGGCCAGAGACCTTTGCAGATTAAGTCAGTGCAGTTTAGTTAATTTTAGTGTTGCTACCCTAATTTTCAGCAAAAATTTTAGTCTTGAAAAGGATTTTCTTGTAGTTGCGTCAAGTCAAAAATAAAATACTCTTTCTGCCTTGAAGAAATATGAAGGAAATAAAGAGAAAAGACTGGATTACAGGATTCTATACAGGATAAATTTGCACCCAGCAAAAATTGAAAACCCAGGAGTCTGCAATAAAGCAAACACCTGCCCCACAGAAGTGTGCTGAAGAAGGATGTTTTAGATAGCATCAGGCACATCAGTGAAGCCCCAAAAGAGAAGAAGTAAAAACCTCAGTCATAACTGGCAGCAAATAAAAGGTTGTTAACCACATGGAGATCCGTCTTTGGACACTGCCAAATTGAAAACTGAACGGAACATAATTTTGAAGATTATAACTGGAGAGATGATTAGAGGCATGGGGGAAGCTTTTTCAAGGACTTACTAAGGAAATGGGATTGTAATTAGAAAAGGAAATGGAATCAAGAGAAGATTTCTAAAAGGTGAACAGAAAAGGCTTTTGTAAATAGTAAAAACACATGGTAAGAAGCCAAATTGACAACACAGTGTTAGTGTGAGTTCACTTGTAATTTTTAGCCTGAAAATTATAGAAAAGTGCATTTGCAATCTAATTACTTGAAAACTTATTTCACTTTTACAGCTCTTTCAGAAATGACTTATAAGATTCCACACTTGTTGTGAGAAAATGGAGATGGTCTCTCAGTCCTGGAGTGGTCTGATCTGGCCGATAGTGCAGATGTGCTCATTTCCATGTGCGCATTCCCCCACTGATTTGACGGATTTGCATACGAACATTGGCAAGACTAGAACATGAATAAGTACTGGGGTCTCTTTTAAGTCCTGTTTGGTTTTTGTTTGTTTGGTTTGGTTTTGGTTTTTTTCCCCATAAAGACAATTTAAAGAGAAGGAAACATATCCGATTAGATATTAGAAAGAAGTTCTTCACTGTGAGGGTGGTGAGGCACTGGCACAAGTTGCCTGGAGAAGCTGTGGATGCCCCATCTCTGGAAGTATTCAAGGCCAGGTTGGATGGAGCTCTTGTAGAAGGGGTTCTTGCCCACGTCTGGGAACAAAATGATCTTTAACGTCCCTTCCAACCCAAGCCATTCTATGATTCTAAGATTTTTAATTAAATGTTTCATATATAGTTCCTTAGACAACAGCCACCCAGAACACCAGCTCTCTCTGGAAATCTAAATGGAGAGGTAATGAAGAGAGGTAAGTGAAAACCACAGCTCCTGATCAGCTCAAGAGCTGATTTTGCATAAGACCTCCACCACGTGGGTAACACAGGGTCCCTCCTCCATGGAGTTTCCTGGCTGAAGGGGAAAGCAGACCATAGAGGACAATGAAGCTGAAATCCCCACAGCCATTTGGGGTGCAACACAGTCCCAGCCATCTCTGTCTGGTGTGATCCTTCAGTTGTCCCAAGTCTCTTCTAGAGTGTAGCAAAGACCAGCAGCTTGGGGAATCAAAAGCTGGCCCTCACATTTGTCTGGGTAGATAGAGAAAAAAGAACAAATGGATTTCCATGACTCTGCCCTGGCAAATTTCACTTCTAGAATGTGGCCTTAGTGGTCCATGGAGCCTGTGTCGGTTGTCTGCCCTGAAATAAACCCAGCTTTAGGGGTCTGCAGGCTGGAGAATTACTGACCTTACTCCTGAGGGAAGTCAGAGTGACAGCAGTCCATGTTCTTGTGAAAGCTGGGATCAGTACTAGTCATGAGAGTATTTGTTATGGGGACACCATGCAGAAAGCAAGAAGTGAGGGTAGGCAAACCCCATTGATAAAATCCCAAGAGCATCTCCAGTTCATAACTGGCCTCATCCCAAAGTCGGCTCTTCAGGTAATGCTGATGTACTGTTTCTTATCAGAGAGTATGATTCACCCAGGTACATCTAGCAGAATCCTTTTCCCAAACAGCCATAGAAACCTGTTGCTTCACTGCACAATGAAAAGGTGGCAGGAAAAGGGGATTTTATGCTTGCTGGGTTCAGCTGACAGGTCTCCATATCAGCTCACTGCAGATTACTAAGGTACACTTGGGATAAATTAAGTGACTGAAGTCAAGTGTGTAAACCCATCCATAGCAAACACATTGCCTTGTGGGGTATATTTGCAGAGATTATGATTATTGTTTGAGTTTAAAAAAATAAAGGAGTACTTTTCTGTTTGCTGCATCCTGCCTTTGAGGTGCAGAAAACTTCATAACCCAGTGAATTGAACTCAAGAGCAAATGTTGGGAGGCTTAGGATCTACGTGGCCTTACTGATGGCCTACCCTGGGCACGTCTGGCCACGAATGCTGATCCTGGCTGGCGGTATCAGAGCAGCTCTGAACAGGCTGCGTGTCTACATCGTCTAGTGCTGTACCTCGCAGAGATACTAATTGGGTCCTGGAAGCAATATAGGCATGGCAGCATGTTGCTGTGTCAAGCTAATTAGTGGTGCTTCTAACAAGCACAGGTGCAGCAGCAGGTTGACATGGCTCTGGTGCTGCCTGTTCAGAGCTTTCCTGGCTGCCTCTGCCCTGAGCTCTGCACGACGGCAGAGCTGTCACCTTTCTCACACCATTAACCCTCCTGGGCAAAAACGAGGTGGATTTGAAGTGAGTGGAAGATTTTGTTATATACATATGTGCAGTGCCTTAGATTCTCCATCTGTGAAGCTGGGCATAATAAAGAGCATCTGCCTTTGCAAATCACTGAAAATCTACAAAAGAAAAGTTCTGCATGTTGTCAGTGTTAGGATCTCTTAATTCTTACTCTTCATTGTAGTCTTTTCCTTACTTTATGCCATATGTGCTGAAACAGAGGTCGCGAATTTCAGCCTGCTAAAAAAAAATTAAAAATAGAAGAATGTTGGAAGGGGAAGTAAAAAGCCACTGAGTACCGAACAAAATACGAGCCGAGTTTGTATTATTTATACAGTTTTGTACCCTGACTACTGCCGAGCACATGAAAGTTGAAGCACAGTTCCCTGTGCTTTAGAACAGGGAGAAAGTAACAGCAGAAACTGAAGCAGGATGGTTGGAATCGCAGGTGGGAGAATCATTTATAATGGATAATTTATTCAACAAAATTTTCCTCTTAGCTCTTCACAAATGATTTTAAAACAGATTGCTGTTTTCTCAGATTCACTTGTTATGTGAAATTATTTACTGAACAATTCTTTTAAGTTGTTTGTGAATTTAAATTGTAGGAAGTGGGTATGCTTTTGATTTGACAAAAAAGCTCCACAGAGCATGCTTTTGTGAGCTGACTGGAGTGATGCTGCCTTCCCTGGCCTCCATCTGCCTCCACGTAGCTCTGTGAAGGTTTGCATACTTCACTAGTGGGACAGCTTCTCAGAAGGGAGCTAAATCAGCATTTCTGGCACCAAGTCCAAATTCCTGACCGTTTTGTTTCTTAACGCTTTGCCAACAGAGGGGTAAAATACTCCTTTAACATTTCACAAGAGTGACGCAGAGAGCCTCCTGCCTGAAAGGTTGTTTATTTTTCCAGCCATTTCATCTGCTCTGACAGAAGTGTAACCTCCCTTTCCCCAGCCTATGCCTTCCTAAAGTCCTTCTCTCAGCCTTTGCAGCCACAGCCACATCATTCCTGTTCACCTCTGGTCTCCTTCATCCATCCCTTTGAACACACTGATCTGATGATTCTGGAGAAAGCATTTGAATAAAAAAGCTTTTCCTCCTCATCAGTTGAGCTGAAGTTGTTCCTTCCCTTATGGTACAATATGAGGGGAAGATGCATGTGGCTAGCCCACATGCCAGGTGGCTATTTTGTCACCATGCCATCAGCACTGGTGTCCCCCCCGTCCCTAAAAACAAGAATAGGTATGCCCGTGCTGGCCTGTGAGTGAACCCGATTTTCAGCCAGTTGTGGGGAGGGGTAGAAAGGTTTTCCTGTGTATGAGCCAGTAATGATCCATCTGCAGAACGTGCCACTTGCTTTCCTTTGCGTGGGATGGTAAGAGATCAATTAGAGCAAGCAAGTTCACAGCCCACTTAAGAAGCAATATTCCCCTTTTATCTCATTTCCTTCTCAGGTTTCTACCCTTTTACAGCTGTGTGGCTGGTGTGCTAAATGCTAATGTGAAAGTACTTTATATAGTGCCAAGCAGACATTCTTGTGGAAGTGAATTCTCCCTTCTCACATTTGTCTCTTGCTTTCTCACCTCCCTACCCGGCTGATCTGATGATAGTCCCGTGGTATTTAGGGACAATCCTTGAGGTGCCTGGCCAGCCGCCCATGCCTGCAGACAGCCTGATGCTTGCCTAGTTCAGAGAAGGTTTGCTGCAGTCTCTTTATTTTTCCAGGCAGGCAAGGATTAAATAATATTTTTTTTTATTTTTAATCACAAAAAGAGGTAACTGGTATTTGATCAGCAGCTTAAATGACGGAACAGACTTTGCTAGATAAAATATTCAGCAGGCTTTTTGTGTTTGTTTTTTTTTTTTTTTCCTTTCAGTCATTCACATTTGTTTGTGATTTCCCTCTGCCCTTTTAAACTACCTCTTCTCGGTGATTATTGGTCTAATTGTATCTAGTCTATTTAGGTTCTTGTATTAAGCTCATCACTGTGGTGTCTGAACATCAGATCAATGCCATGTAATTACAGTCACACAGAGCACAATCAACAATTATCAGTGATCACTTTTCAGATCTTGCAACAAAGAAATGCTGTCTGAGACATTGCTGCAGGATTTCAGATTCCCAAATATTTGCACTTCTAATTAAGCAGATGGAAGACCTGCTGGTAATGAGAAAACAGGTCTCAGAACTTCTTCCATAGCTAATTTCTGCCCAGACCAAAATAAATTATGCTGCAACAATTC
Source organism: Nicator chloris (assembly GCA_013400495.1). NCBI lineage: Eukaryota > Metazoa > Chordata > Aves > Passeriformes > Pycnonotidae > Nicator > Nicator chloris. The sequence goes on from WAAE01007721.1 coordinate 22,360, forward strand.
TTTTCCAAGGTAAATAACACAACACACCACTTGGCAAAATGCCTCACAACAACAAAAAAACCCAGAGAAGTGTTTAAAGGTATTGCACTCAGTGGGAGATTTTCACACCACAGTAATAAATGCAACACAGCAAAAACCTACAGCTAGCAGAAGGGAATGCCTTCTTATCTAACTGCTCTGGAGGATATTTGCTGATCAATCCTATGAAAGGATGATATGCTTCTCTGTGTGTCCAGGGGATGAAATAACAAGCCTGAAGGCAATAATGCTCTCATATCATGTTTGAGAATTTTACAAATACAGCATGAGGCTCTGTGACTCAGTCTGAATGGAATTTTTCTTAGCACATGAATTTTACATGATATTTCGATACTAGCTCTTCTGGGCAGTTTTCCTAACACAGTGTAATGTTAGTTTTAGGTGCTTTTTTATCATGTTGGTAAATACCATGATACATTTTGTGAAATGTGTGAGGAAGGGTAGCAAACCTGAAAATTTGAAAATTACCTGGATATTTGATTTGTCTCTTTTTCACTTCTGCAAAGTTTCAAATGCCTTTTGTTTGGAAGGAAGAAATAAAAAAGCAGCAAAGAAAAAAGAGTTTAGTGCAATCTTCACATGCATTTTTCCTTTATTTATTTTTTTCTTCCCATGATCTCTCCTTAGACTTTAAATTCTGCTTCTTATTAAAGAAATATCCTTATGTTCCATATTAATTAAAAAGAAAAATCAAATAGGTAGGGTTTTTCATTTGTTTGTTTTTTGGCAACAACAACACAAAAAGTCCATGTCTTTTTGTTATTCCCAAATCTCTAAAAGCAACAATTCTTGTCATTATCAAATTTCCATATAAAAAACTGGTATGCATGTGGGGGTGTAATAGCACAACTTGATATTCTTGTAATACCAGTTTTCTATAAATAGGGTAATCTGTTATTTATCATTGGAACTATTCATTAAAATAAAAAAAAATATATACAGTATGGGCATCTGTTACTAGATTTTTAGTTGACTGACAGTTTTTAATCCATTTAGCCAATGCTAAGTGGAACTTGCTGGAATATAAGCCTTTTCAATAAGTCTTTTCAGCTTATTCCTGATGTGTTCTTGTGCTCTTTCTCATGATCTTTGGAAATTTATTTGTTTTTTAAAGATTGACTCTTGAAGTCAGGTGAGTAAGTGAAAATTGCAGCGTCTATTAAAAAACAGACATTTTCATTGTACGGAAGAAAGCTGAAAATTAGACTCTTTTAGGGTTCAAAAGCAGTGTAAGCAGAACACTTTTTTTTTTTTTTTAATAAAGGCATATTTTTAAGCTATTCCCAAGGCTTTAGGAGGTCAGGCCAAGAGGTTTCGACTATTTGGATTTTGTAACAATTTTCAATAATGTACTATTTTTAAAATCTGCAGTACTATTGAAATGTTGGTGACCAATGCTGCAGGATTACACGTTGGTAGTTCTTTACCATAGGGACTACCCCAGTTCAGCATGTTTACCACAGTTATTTTAAGCATTAAAGCATCCACCCTTGGCAATGAAGGACAGAAGGTCAATGTGTATAAGCTACCTATGCGATCACATTTGTCTTTTATCTCCACATCTTCAACCCCCATATTAATATTTTGTCTCAGATCACCACTGCTACTGTCTCAAACAAACAGCCAACCTCTCAGCAGTGGAGCACCACTCAGATGGCAGCCAAAGCCAGTTGAAAACTGCAAAGTATTACAGAAGAGTTTTATACCCTGAAATTACTTGTTTTGATAATTTTAAGGTTTCCACGCCAAATTTGACCTTTTAGTTTTTCCAAAGATAGTTTAGAAAAGTGCTCTAATACTGATACTCACTGGTGTGAATTTCCAGACAGACTGGGAGAGAATTTTTCCCTCAGTCTCTCTCCTGCTCATGGATGGGAGTTTGATCACTTTCTGTTGTCAGCATTTGTTTTTTCTACTTGATGCACATCTTCTGTGTAATAAATAACATAATTCCAGCTCTTATGGCTTCAGATGGCACAGTGCCCTCTGCTCGAACTCTTTGCAGAGGGAAATACTCCAGCTTACCGTCAGAGTTTCATTTGCAAGCTTTACTTTACCTTAGCCTTATTTTAAAAATTTCAAAGCTTCGCCTCCACAAATCAGGTTAAACTGTACATTACAAGGGAACTGCTTGACCTTGAAGCAATCCGTTTTGAGGCAGAGGTGACGAAGGGGTTGGCAGGCAGGATTTATTGCGCTCTGAGGAATGCAGAGGGAGCACATGAACATAAATATACAGAGAAACAGGAGCGGGAATCGCAGATGGATCTGGCAGATAAGACTTGGGCCTGTATCTGTAAGTAGGTCGAAAGTGTGATGGTATCATCTCCAATGGAAATACAATTCAACATCTTGTTTGGATGGTATATGATGCCAGACAAGCTTCATTGGACAGATAAAACATTATCACCATTATTCTGGTAAGACTGCAGAGTAAGTAGGATACTCAACATATATTACATGCTCGGGAGGCTTGGGGCAAAATGTGTAAGGCAACTGGAAATATTGCACAGAAAACACTGAACAGTGCCAAAGCTCTAGGGGGCTGTGGGATAAAGGACTTGAAGGGCTACTCATTGAGGCCCATGGCAGCAAAATAAGGCTGGTTAGCAGGGTAAGATGCCCACTTAAGAACTTCTGGCTGTGACACATCTGGGCTGATGATCCTGGTTCTTATTCCTCAAAGCAAGAGGAAGAAATGACAAGCAGAAAAGGTTGGATGTTTTTAGCTGGTAGTTTAACCCTAAGGAAATAAAGCAGAGGTCACAGTGCCCTATGTCTGCAAAAAAAAGGGGGACCCTCATTAAAATTGAGTGAGAGATATGCTTGTGTACTCATTTAGGGAGATAATTTTTGTTTGCTGGACATGATTTTACAGTGCGTTCCCTGGACTGATGAGCTGGCATTGTTGTGGTCAACTTTTTCAATGCTCTGGTACTTTCTTGCTGGGATGAATGCAGTGGAAGTCAGAATGTGATTTTTTTTCCCTTTTTTTTTTCCAGTAAGACCTTGCTTTTGCCGGGTAGAAACCCCAAACAACCCTCCCCACTTCCATCTTTATTGTACCCCCATGTGCTGGCAGCCCACCTCTGCTTTCTGCAACTCTGATCCCTTTTTGGTCTACAGCTCTCTGTCATACTTCTTTCAAGGTCTTCAGAGCTTAAGCTGCCCCAGAAAGTGGAACAAAAAAGCATGCTGAAAACATTGAAAGAGAGGTCTGGAGGAGAGAAATGAAAGGAGATGAGTAGGCGTGGGAAAAAGAGACAGAACAAGCACAGCTGTAGAGTCAGAACAGACTACATATTTATTTTCTTTAAAAAGGTAAGTGGTTATGTTTTGAAAAGCTCCTGCTGTTGTTCTTCCCAGAAGTAAAGCCCTTTGTTTGAGCTTTTTTCATTCTCCTCACTCCTTTTTCCTTTTTCTCATTCTCTGTATTAAAGGTTTAGGATGTGACCTTTCAGAACATGGTTGTTGGATTTTTGGGCCCTTGGATGATAGTGGCTTATTATGTACATATTTGCATAATGAGTTAATTAGGCATAATATGTGGTTAAAATTAACTACAGTGCACTCTTTTTATAGAAAGCCAGCACAGATTTCTACAAAGTGTCTCCTTAGACACCCTCTTGGGGGCCTGTTAGGATTCCCTCTCCACTTTCACATGTCACTAACTTCTGCTGATTAATTTGTGAACTCTTACACTTCATCTATGCAGATTATACATATAAACCCCCCATACTCTGGAATTTTAGGGTTATGTAGCAATCTCGTTTTATATTTATTAAAAAAAGAGGGAAAGAAATGCAAGCCCAGATGATTATAATGAAGGATTTGATAATGCCAACAAAATCCATCTGAAAGGTACAGAAATTAAAAGAAAAAAAAAAAAAGGAAAATCCACTTACATTGTTTTTAATGTTTTCTGTACTTCTGTGACAGCCATGTTTCCTGTCCCTCCCATTTGGAGATGCAATGCCACTGTGAGTGATATTTAAACTCATGAAGCTGTTTCATACTTTTATGTCCGATCTGCGTTGTCCAGCACTGTAGACCTGTGGTCATCAAGGTGTTCCACATTGACCCTCTTAGCTCTCCCCAGGCATGATAAAGTTGATTTCTCGTGATATGTTCACCGTATGAGAAGTGACAAAAGTGATTGCTTAATTTTTAGTGCTATCTCCACCATTTGAAATTGACCCTACTTTGATCAGAAGACAACTACAGGCCTCTGGGGGGCCCTTCACACCTCAATTATTCTATAAATCTCTAGTTATTTATACTGTGGAATGTGTGATGAGTACTGATGCTGTAGCCATGGCTATCACCCTTCACTGGATGACAGAAAGACCTGTCCACAGACTGCAGACCTGGATTCCGTGAAACAGAGCTAAGGCTCCTAATATCACTGTTCCTTGGTTCTCTTGGGCATCGTGAAGGACAATCGAGAGCAGCAGATTTTTCTGCCTTTTCAAACGTTCAGGCTTACTCCATGGTTCTAACACTGTTATGCAGACACATCCCAACATCTCCCTCATGGCGTTGCGTTTCCAGTGATCTGTGTGCCGTGGGTCTACACTACACGCACCTGCTAGTATATTGTTTGCTCCACGTGATGTAAGGAGAGCGGTGAGTAAGAGGTGATAACTTTAGCTGTGTGTCTTTCCTCTTACTGATCATACATCTTGCTATATTCCTACCACCCCTTTCTCTTTCAGGCACGTAAAGCTCCTCTGGGAAAGCACTGGCCACTGCCCAAGACAGTATACTAGAGTAGATGGAGTGACAGCCTAATGCATTTAAACAACATCTAGGTAAGAACTGAATCCAAAATAGAATTTAGAAAGCAGCCCTAAAGGCACACTCACCATGTTTTTTCTCTATTAAAATCCAGAAAAGGAAAACCTGCTTTTAGTTAATTCTCAGTGTTCAGTATTTTGCACTGCAGGAGAAATAAATGGTTGGTATGTGCCACCGGGGAGGGACACAAACACAATTCTATATATTTATTTATACAGCAGCAGCTTTCCATAGGCCACTCTCTGGCCTCAGAAACAAAGGTGGATGAATCATGTTGTTTTACCACAGTGAAATAATTGAAGAAACATAAATTGGATTGCAGTTTTTCTTCAAACAGTTTATCCCTATAGTTATGAGCCTCAAATCTGGAACATGTGTATATTTCCTGAAGAAGAGACAAACTGCATAGGCAAAACCACTGGCCATTGAACAATAATCTGTAGTTGCATAAAAATGAAGTATTTTCCATTCACTTTTGTATAAGCTACATTATGCTAACTTTGCATCACAGCCTCTTTAAGCAGAGATTAAAAGGTATGGTCATTGAGCTGTTACAGTTAGTTGTTTAGAAACCATAGAAAAAATTTCTTGAGTGGGACAGGAAGAGATAAAATCATTCTGCAAAGGCCGTAAGTAAAATGGATTATTTTTATATGTTTGCTGCAGTGTTTGCCAGGGTGATTTTGCTTGAATTCTGACTGGTGGGTTTGGGGATTAGGAGGTTCTTCCCAAGGAATGGCATGGCTGCTGGGGAAAGCAAAGACTTTCCTCTTTCTTGTATAAGAAAATCTCCAACAATGAAAAGGAGATGTAATGGTTTAAAAAATGGGTAATTCCAGAAGAGTATATTAGCGAAGAACATGCCATTGAGTTTCCACGGATAGAAAATCCACTGTTGGCAGAATCAGCAAACAGCTGGAAAATTTCAGAAAAAAAATTTTACATTAAAAGTAAGGATCGATTGATTTGGACATCTTTTGCGGAATTGTACTACTTCTGAAAAAACTTCCACAGCATAACGTTTCCAATGACAGAGTGGATTTTTTTTGTCTCTTTTTCACACTAGGGTCACAGAAATTATTTCTTCTGCCATTCTTAGCACACATGCTCTCAGGATTCTCATCTGGTACAGGTTCCTCCTCTGCCTAATTCCCATCTCAGCTGTGAACTTTGGACACTAGTTTCATACTAGTGGACTAAAAGCAGGTCTTGTGCCAGGGTGTTTTCATGTTCCACTTCAAAGAGGAGGAAAGAAAGGTGGAGTATAGATCAGTGCTTATGCTGTTAGTAAGGAATTTGAGTCCTTATTCTCCTGTTTCCTAGCTACAACTGTTATTATAGAAACCTAGAAGATTTCCGATTTATCTCAGATATTTTCACTGGGCAGGGAAAAGATTATTTTTGTCCATTAACACTTTAGGAAGTTCCAAAGATGTGCTGATTGAACGGGATGTCCCAGTGTCCTTTCCTTAGCCGTCTGTATAAAAGCATGATTTTATAACTCAAGAAAGTCTCTCTGTCACCTAGATAATAAAAAAGGAAAGAGAATAATAAGATAACATGGATTTGGATCCACAAATGCCCTGTTAGAGTTATTTGAAACTCTTCAGAGGATTCTGTGCTTGTGAGAGATGGAGGTGTAGTGTAGTCAACCACATCACAGGGAGACAATCCAGAAGAGACATTTATGAAGGAAAAAACTGCAAGTAAGAAAAACAGGTTTTCAGAAATCAACATGAAAACAGAATCTGCTATAACCATCCTGAAAGGGACAGATGTTGGCTTTCCACCCTCAGCTCGTCTGGCCTATTCTGTCTCTGAATGCTGTAGCTCACAATGCTTTTTTTTCTCTCCAATTTCAGAAGTGTCAGACAGGAGACACGGTGCCGGTGAAAAAACTTATACCGATCTCTTGTTAGCTAACTGCGGTGTTTTGTTTCACAGTTACATGTCTGCACAAGCCGTCATTGTGTCAGTCATAATTACCATCTATTCAGTGGCTCCCTTCAGGTTTCATCACCTTTGCAGTATTAAGCAGCCAGCTGCAGGAAGCAGTCAGCTGCCCTGGAGCAGCAACCGTCAGCCTCTGGATTTCAGGGGATAATTGCTGCCTGAGTGCAAACAACTCCCTCCTTCCTGCATAAAGCACCCAATCCACTCCTTTTTTTTTTTTTTTTTTATTTGGCAGAGATCAGAGCCCCATCAAATGCACTTTTTGCCTGGCATAAGAAGATAGACCCTCTCTTCTGCAGGGACAACACAGCATGGACAGGATGGAGGATTGTGCAGCTATGTGTCTGTGCCACAATGTGCCACACATGAAAATGTGGCCCAGCACTCTGAATCGGAAAGCGGCTTCAGCTTGTCTGTAAACCCCTTCTTCTCTCTACTGTGAAACAATTGAGCTTACCTCTAGCACTGAAGCCTAACTGCAACATCTTTGATGACCCTCAGAGGTGGGAGATTACTCTCCTCAGTAAAACTTTGGAGTACCTGTGTCTAAACTTACTTTTGAAGAGCTATGCTCTTGTGGAAGGACAAGTAGATAAGTCCTCATCTGGGACAGACAGGCAGAAAGAAATGGTGATATGAAACCCTGGAAACTTGGAGGCCGTTTCAGAGTATTCCTGTCAGGCTGCTGCATGGTTTCACATGCCAACTGCTTTTCCTGTCTTGCCATCCTGTTTACCGTGTTTTATAAATTCAGCTTTGGCTGCATGACCCAGACCAGCAGGCCTGCCAACAATCATGTTGCATTTTGTTAACTGCTTATGACTTCTGGACAGTGTGCTGCTGTGATTGTCACACTCTTTCACTTAAACATATGGCACATGGAGACACAAACTACTCCAGCACGCTGCTTTCCGTGATAGATTTTTACATAGCAATTGCAGATACTATTTGTGGCTGCTGAGATTGGTGTGGTCTAATCCCGGAAGCAGAGAAAATCCTCTACTCTGAGAAGTACCTGGCATGCTGGGTTGCTTTGGCTCAATTAGGAAAGCCAAAGATGCTGACAGACTTTTCTCAATCCGACAGAAATGCTACCAAGCTGGGCTAAGCATGTATATCATGTTGGAGAGAGAATGACAATAAAAGCTTGGTGGGACTAAGAAGTGTTGAGAGGCTAACTGAGGAGAAGAGCTATTTCATCTGTATTAGAAATGAGAAGGAATTGAGAGATGCAAAAGTTCTGCCTGATTAAGGTCCCAACATAGTGAAGTTTGCAACATATTTGTCACTACCACATATACTAGTGGGAAATTTTCTGAGGTGTTCCCTGCATATGAGACTTTCTGAGATAACTTTGAGACCAACAGCAGAAAGAAAATTTCACCATAAGAAAATGTAAAGTCAAATAATAAAGCTAATATTCAAATAAGCAAACAGAAAGCATAAACTCCTCCAAATACCTGCAAATATCCCTCCAAAGATGCACAACCCACCTATGTGCTGCAGGAGATCTCTTAATTTCCTCTCTTCATATAAGTTGATTCTTCTTTAGTTTTGAGTCTGAATTAGAGAAAAAGATTCTAAGGGATTTTACACGAGTTTCTGGCCACAAAACTCTGAATTGACAATCAAACTCTCAACTGACAATAGATATGGCCTGACAGGAAGGAACTGGATAATCATCACTGTCCCACTTTTTGATGAGGGAAAACATGGCACAAAATTGAGGGAAGAAAAACCTGGAGGAGAAATGGGCTCTAATTTCATAGAGACATATTGCAGTCTTCAAATTCACATATTTTCCACCAGACTTGCTGAATTTGAAAAGATGCAAAAGATACAGCAATAAAACTATCCAACTTCACCAAGCTCCTTAATGTAGAGGAGTTAATCATGAATCTTTAAGTAGAATGTCTGAGCAGCTGTTACACTTCACCAACTGCTGCTTTCACTTGTAATAATGTTTCATACTGCCAAACCGTATTGTGATGCATTGGCACGAGGAACATTAGTTTCAGATCCACTGTAAGCTAGGTCATGGGAAATACCTAAAACTTTTTGGCATTTCAAGCTTTTAAAGTGCTGTGATCCACCAGGGTGTGTTGTCATAAAAAAAAAAAAATTATGTATGTAAGTGGTCACTACTGACACCACTTTTCTTCATTTTCTTTGTAGGCCTGTTGACCTACATTCAGTCCTGAAACTCTCTCCTTTCCTCATATTCCTTGCTTTCTACTGTATGTTTTTCTTGAGTTCTTTTAAAAGTGCATTAAAACAGATGTAGTTTAATTTCCGAATGTTAAAGGACTGTGCTTGTCTAAATTTACCTCTTCACAGTCAGCTTCTCTTCTGCCATTCATCCCATGCAAGTACAGTGCTATCTTATTGTCCCACTTTGCTCCCAATTTGGAACAAGCTAAGAGCTTGTTCATGAGTGTTATTTCTCTTGTGAAGTTAGTGGACTGGAGTGGAAATTGACTCAGTACATTGATAGAAGTGGAATGGACTGGAAAAGAAGAAATTAGTGAATACCAATTGCTAAGGTGCCCAACAGATCTAAGTACATTTCATAGCTGAAGAGCCTTAAGCTAAGTATGGACCAGAATCTCAATTGTGAATAAACTGGAATTGCAGGAAAGCTCAAATCAAGACTTTACTATCTGTTCTTTTCTAGAAATTCATCAAATCCGCTCAATAAAATAATAAATGCCCATAACCATCATCAGCTTCTGTCATGGGACAATAGAAACTGTAACTGAATGGTTCTAAGGATCCTCTTACCTGGTAGTTAATCCAGAGAACGTGAGACACCCACAAAACATTTTATTAAGCATTTTTTATTTGCTTTTGCCAAGAGCACTTTTATGAAGTCCAGTCTGGCTCTGGATGAAGAGAAACTGTTTGGAGACAGCTGGTTGTTAGTGAGCCAAACCAAACCTGGACACGGTGTGATGTGACTGTATTTTTGCTGAAAGCTCACCAGGACGCTATGTCAGACAAATGCGCTCCTACAGTACAGGTGGCAGGAACGGCTTGGCCATATGGAGAAGCATTGCTGTTGCTGTCCCTGCCAAAAGCTGTACTAGGTGCCCCACAAAACAGAAGGAGGATTTACTGCAGTGGAAGGGGCTTGTTAACTCTGTTGGTCATAAGATAGTGAAAGCAAAAATGTTTTCCTTCATTAGAAAAATTAGAAAGAGTGATGTTAGCTAAACAGGGGTCAGTATTAAGTGAATGATGCAGTTATATAGGAGAGGAGCTGTAGGAAGGCCTTATCAGTATTGCAGCCAAGATAAAGCAAGTATTTGCCACTCTGTCCCCTCCATCTTCTCTGAGCATATCAGCAGTGAGATCGTGCCTATTGTCACTCTTACCATGAGTTATGTGATTCTTTCACTTTTGAACTGGGCTCTGCCTTGTGATGCCCTGTGTCACTCACAGTTACACTGTAACTGAGTGAATTTGTATCTGCAGACACGGCAACGAAGACAATGACGGGCCAGCTTTTCAATTCTACCCCCAATCAAAGAGGGATTTATTTCCTGATAGGAGTGTGAAATTTAGGAAAAGTGCAGTTTAAGTCTTCAGATAGTTGCTGAGCGTCATCCTGTCTAAACTAAACCACACACCAAAGACAGCCCAGATAGGCAGAGACACCTCAGACATCTCTCACACAATACCCCTGCACAGCAGTTGACTTTCATCAGAGGGAGAAAGACTATTTTTAAGCCTTTCAAAACATGTGGAGGAACTTTTCTGCTCAGACAAAGCTCTCCAGGGAGCTGAAGCAGAGTTGGGATAATCCTCCTCAGAGCCCTTGACTCTGCCATTTCCTCATGCCCACACTGGTGGCTCTGAGGCGAGGTGGCTTGCCAGGAGCAGGTGAGAATGCCTCACAGCCTCTCCATGTACTTGTGAGGAGTTTTCAGACTGACAGAGGTAACCAGCTTATTGCTTGGGGCCTGATTGAGTGTGTTGGCTTAGCCCAAGTCAGCTGCAGTTCTTCCACAGAAATGTGTTTGCCAATGACTTACTTGCTGTGGCATCTCAAGAGGTCATCTAAACTGAACCCACTGCACCTAAATTACCCTTGAAAGGCATTTGTGCAGCCTGTTCTTAAGAGCCACGAGAAGTAAAGGTTTCACATCCCCTTCAGCAATTGATTTCTCTGCTAACCTCTCTCCACAGTTTCCCTAAGGTATTTTAAAGTGCTTAATCTAAATCCTTAAGCCAATAATAGCCACATGGACAGGATCCAAAAATAGCACTGACAATGGGCGTTAACACCAGTTCAGTAACCTTAAGCTCCAGATTTTCTGCATTCAACTGTTTGATGGTCACACCAGACTGGGCTGGCATCAAGCAGCAACCTGTAGGCAAAGTTATGCCATGGCTCTCCAGAGGAAGTACAGCTCCCCATCACTCCTATGTCTGCCTAGAAGTTTGTTAAGAGCATGTTAGAAGTTTGGGTAAGAGCATGGACAGAAAAACTTATTTCCCTACAGCAATCCACATAGTAAGTTCAGGATTGTGTTGCAGCCTGAGGCAACGATAAAGGGGTGTCTTGGGCATGCTCTGAGCCTGCACCAAACAGCAGAAGGGAAAGACGTTTTTGGCCAGGAAGGCTGGCCACTCTGAGGAGAATAGTTCCGAGGTGGGAATGTTGCTTCTGGTGATTGAATTAATTCCCCATGAGCCCATTAGGATGTTCCACAAGGCACTGTGTATGACCATATGGATGTAGAGGTTTAGCCATGTCAGTGTTTTCTGGATCAGCAACCAGGCCAGTGGTTTAATGTAAGGAAACTAATTTCCTTGCTAGACATAAACACAATCCAAATCTGGTTAGAATTAACTAGGTGAAGTCTGAGCTCTTTTCTTCACCTCCATGGCATTTTCTGTATTTCCCATAGAACGGCTCAAGTGCGGTTCCTCTCCCAAGCTTGTCTGGGCTGGCAGTCATGCAAGAGACTTTCCAGTGCTTTTCAAAGCTTCCCTCTTCCATCTGTTTGGGAATGCAAGGAAAACAGACTGCCTCAAAATAGACTTCTTTCCACTCTGACCACAACCACTACCTGTTGGGAAGATAGCATTTCCCCCGCCCAGCCTAAGAATGGCTTTCTGAGAACTCTGCTTTTTCGGTGATTTGGATTCAGCTCGGCTGAGGCACAGCACAGGGACAATATTTAATTCTTCCGTGCTATTTTCTCTAGCTTTGATTCACTGCAATGTAATTTTGGAAGCTTAATCTAGTTTCATCAGCCATGACTGGAGCTAGAAAACAGGGCAAGTTATCAGAAGATACAGCAGGGAGATAACTAAAGGAAATTTCATTTGGCACAAATTATCAGGAAATCCTCCCAAAATCAAGCCGTCAAGGAAATGATGGAAGTACATGATTTCCCTAAAAATGAACCCACATGTATACCACAACATACACAAACATAAATACACGGCCCCTTTCCATCCTCTGGAATTCAGTTTGCTTTTTTTTCTGGGGCTACTACAAATATTTTAATATATCCTGGCTCCAGTCCAATCCTCTGCAATTGCTAGCAGCCATTTTATATCATCCCTGTCATAAGTTTCACTGTCACAGCAGTTTGTGCTTTGATTTTTACTGTGCCCAGAACCAAACTCAGCTGTCTGGGGCACTTCAGGTTTTGCACCCAGGTCTAAGCGCAGCAGCTGGAACATCTGCCCCAAACAGGTCTTTATCATTTGCTACCTGTGCCATGGGAGACCCTGGCAGCTGCCTCTGGAGGAGGGCTGTGCTCCCCAGGAGCAGTTTGTGCAGCCAGCAGCTTCTGCAGCTACAGCAGAGGCAGCTCACGCCTGGGGACCAAGAGCAGCGTCACTTGGGGAAATTGGGGTGTAAGGTGGCAATTACCAGTAATAAGCCTGCAACAGGATTGCCTGCGGGCATTGAAAATGCCTAATGTTTTTCCAGCCCTGGGAGAGCTGAGTGCCCCCAGCCCTCCCCACGGAAGCCAAGGTCACCTTGTAGGTGTTTGGTGGGGATCAGGCCCCACAGGCTCTGACTCCAGTTTGTCTGGAGGTGTGTAACTTCTGGCACACCTCGGTGCACCTAATTGTTGTCACTATTAGAGCACAAGGACAAATTGCTGACAAAGAGGGCTGCGTAAAAATGCACTTGGGTGCAATAGCTGTGGAAGTATTTCAAACAGCTTCCTATTGTACATCTCCAAGAGAGAGGCAAGCACGTGTGCTTTATAATTGTGCAACCATATCGCTGAATATGGATCACACTTACAAGTGCTGTGTAACGTGTTGACAACTCTGCACACATCAATATGTATTGCTTCTCAGGCACAAGCCAGGCAAAGGGAAAAACTGAGTTTTCACTTTAATTTCTTCTGCAGTGTCTGAGCTAACTGATACGAGTTTTCTTTATAAAGGAAAGTGGGAGTCCTAAGGAATTAATAAGGAATTAAAGAAAAAGCACCTCAGATCTCTAAGTTCAGCTCCCTAAAATATTTCTATCTACAGCTCAGATCCTATCAATTATTCCTTTTTATGATCATTATTATTATTTTTAATTTTTTGTACAGCTATTAGCTCTTGAACTTCCTAGTTTGTTCTCTACCTCTTTTGGGTGACTTTTCAAAATTCAGATCATTCCACAGCAAAAGCTTTAACAGTCCTTTATACCAAGATTCCTCTTTCTTTTTGACATCAAGACTTTTATCTTTGATAACTTCAAATGTTTCTCCCTCTCTGCAGTGAGTACTTAATTCTCACCAATGGTTTTGCTTTTCTATCAAACATAGCAGTAACACCCTGAATGTTTTTAATCTGCTTTGGCCATTGAGTGCTTTCTTTGCTTTTATTTTTCAAACTTTCTACTGTATTTGTGCAAAAACCACCACTAATTGTTCAACATTGTTGTGGGGGTTTTTTGTTTTTCCTAATTATGTAGACATACTCGTGCATTTTAAACTCAATTAAAGCTTCCTTTATGTGTTAGCAGAGCTGCACAACAGAGGTTTTCATCCTGTGCACTGCTTTCGCTGACTGTGAAACAAATAAAAGCCAAGCTTTTGCATTTCATAACCTTGAAGTTCTCTGAGTAGTTTCACCTCCAGGGCTGGGTAACTGAATGTTTTCAAGCAGCTTAGAGAGAAAAATGGGGAGTGGGAGGGAGGGAGGAGAAGGCAGCAGTAAACAAGAATATGATTTTCAGATTTTCATGATTTAGACTAAGCTGAATAGCAGCAGCAGCAGAAGTAGAGAAAAAGAGAGACTGTATGTACATGATGGAATGGTTTTATAATTTAAAATACATACTGTATTAGGCTTTCAACATAAAAGGGCTAATGTGTTTCTCATAACATCCCACATTTTGTTATTACTTTTCACCCCATACCAGCACAAATGGTATTTGAGTGCTGACAGGCTGGAGGGAACATGCAGAGACCACGTTATCAGTTGCTGGGGCATAGCTGCAGATGTGGTATGTGGCAACTGTGCTCATAGTTCTCTGCATTACTACACAGCAGTTTTAGGACAGACCTGGGAGCTTTACTGGAAAAGCAAATGCACTAGAATGGAGGTAGTGACTCATGAGTGGTTATGAGCTGTGCAGCACTGCTAGGATCATGGGGCAGGAAGAATATAATTGCTCACACTAAATCATCACTACCCCCTTTACACACCCAGGGCATTTTTATTACCACAAGTGATCAAACCTCTCTTGTTTTCCAAATATTCGGAGTCCTCTAAGTTCATTGACTTTTCTCACTGCCCTGATTCACTTGCTCTATGAGGTCCACATCAAAAAAGATCTATCCCATCTAGTATTACCAGTACTGCTTTCTCTACCGGGCAAGTTTACCTTAAAGGCTATTCCTTCAACAGTTGACCTTGTCTGACCTTGGCTACCTTATGCTGGGATAGAATTGCAGGAAAGTGCAAAGAAAAGTCAATAAGAGGCAGCTTTTCAGAAATAATTGGGAGCTATTTACACCCACTATACAAAAACTCCAACCCAGACATACAGAAAACCCTTGATTTGGTATGAGACACATATCTGCATTTATAGAAGAAAGGCTGGGGATTAAAAAAAAAAGAAAAATCAGACCTTATTATATAATGAAGCCAGGATATTCTTTAAATATGCCATGTGTTAGGTGTTTCATGGAATGTAGGTATTCCTGGTGGGACAACAGCTGTGCGATACTGCTTCCAAGGCTTGAATAAACTCATAACATGCCTGTGGTATTTATTGTCTGTGTTAAACAAAACCTCTTGACATTCATCATTTGAAATAATTCCTTTAGATTACAAATCAATTTGTTAATGGATGTTGCCATATATTGAAGTTGGTTGACTGGGGGTGCATATTATTAATCTTGAGCCTACAAAAAGCACATTTTTTCCCCGCTCATATTATGTTCCTACAGCATAGTGCAGTTACATGCATGCAATCTGCAAAATATCAATTTGCAAGCAGAAACTTGAAGCTGCACAAGGGCATGAACCTCTAAGTACAATTTGGGAAAAAAAAAAAAGCTTCCTCTTCAAAAAGCTTGAGAAGAAAGTGTGGACACTAGTAGGACAAACAGTTCCTTATCCACTGCAATTTCAGATACTAGATACAGACTGGATACACACTGGAATCTACTGGCCAGTGAAAAGTACCCTGTATAGTCCAGAGTGCTTCCTTTATTTTTCTCTAGCACATTTATGCACATGAACAAGCACAATTACATTCATTCACAGCTCTGGAACAAGAAAGCATTCTGAAGTTTACAAGATTTGCCTCGGGTGCTGTGGCCAGTCTCCTCTTTCCTTCATGGCTTCAGCATGCCAGGACACTGAGAAACACAAGGAATAGATTTCATAGTTGGATCTTTTCTGTGAAAACATGGCTTCTCATTTAACTGACCTGGAAGATGATATCTGCTCACAGGTAGGATGGGCCAATCTCCCTCTCCAATGACATCATAACTGTCTGCTTTTTTAAGTGCCATAGACCATGACTTTTGACAGGGATTGAGATTTCGAGATTTGGGGATCAGTTTTATTTTCACTAATGACCTTGAGACAAAAAGTTAAGGTGTTCTAATGTATTTTGCTGCTCGTATGAGGCTGAGGGGCATTGTGAACACCAATAATGATTAGAAGATAGCATAGAGGAAGCTGAAGACTTTGGTGGTCTGGCAGAAGGAAACAGGGTGCCATTTAGAGTGCAAAAAGCAACGGAGAAAGTTTATTACATAGGAGTTTTATGGTTACAATTGACATGGGAAGAAAAACCTCTGTGCACTAGAGGTTAACTGCACAGTTACTATGTGACGTGATTTCTGATAAGGAAGTGAAAGGTATCAAACACATTGTGTCTGCTTTGCGTGAATAGGAACATAAACCAGAGTTAGAACATATATATATTTTAGTATGATAGGACTTGTAAACACCAGTTTGTGGGAAGAACCAAGCTGCTGTGTTCTGGATTGATTTGTGAAGTGCTTTTCATAATGCCCCAGTCCATTACTTCAAGAAATGGGCTCACTGAGGAAAAAGACCCTTTCCACACCTTTTTTCTTCAGTGGTACTGCCCTCAACTTTGATCAGAGTTCTTGGCTACGTTCACAATTTGTTGATTAGCTGGGATGTGCTTTTGAAAAAACAAATAGAATTTGATTAAGCCAGCTGTGGCAAAACTATTATTTCTGCAGAAGTAGCTGCACACTTTTCACAACAGTGATGGGCTTTCTAATCATTGGCACGGGGTTTAATTGGAGGCCTGTCACTAGAGGTGTCCCCCAAGATTCAATACTGGGCACAGCATTTAAGTTATTCATCAATGACTTGTGAGAAGCCACAGAGTGCCTGCTCAGCAAGTTTGCTGATGACACAAACCTGGGAGGAGTGGCTGATAGCCCAGAGGTCTGTGCAGCCCTTCATAAGGACCTTGACTGGCTGGAGAGAAGGGCAGACAGGAACTGTCTGAAGATCAGCAAAGGCAAATGCAGGGTCCTGCCCTGAGGAAGAACAACCCCAGGCACCAGCACAGGCTGGGGGCTGACCTGCTGGGAAGCAGCTCTGCAGAGAAGGACCTGGGGGTCCTGGTGGACAACAAGCTGTCCATGAGCCAGCAGTGTGTGGCCAAGAGGGCCAAAGGTGTCCTGGGGTGCTTTAGGAAGAGCATTGGCAGCAAGTTGAGGAAGGTGATCCTGTTCCTCTGCTCAGCCCTGGTGAGGCCTCATCTGGAGAGCTGTGTCCAGTTCTGGGATCCTCAGGACACAGACCTCCTGAAGTGGGTCCAGTGGAGGTTAATGAAGATGATGAAGGGACTGGAGCATCTCTCTGACAAGGAAAGGCTGAGGGAACTCAGCCTGTTCAGCCTTGAGAAAAGACAACTGAGAGGGGACCTCATCAATGTCTATGAGTATCTGAAGGGAAGGTGCCAAGAGGATGTTTCCAGGCTCTTCTTGGTGGTGCCAAGCAAAAGGACAAGAGGCAACAGGCAAAAGATAATGCAAAGGAGGTCCCACCTAAATGTGAGGAAGAACTTTTACTGTGTGGGTGACAGAGCACTGGAACAGTCTGTCCAGAGAGGTGGAGTCTTCAGACAGAGCACTGGAACAGTCTGTCCAGGTTGTGGAGTCTTCCCCTCTGGGAGTACCCAAGAACCATCTGGACACAATCCTGTGCTGTGTGCTCTAGGATGACCCTGCTTGAGCAGGGAGGTTGGACCAGATGACCCACTATGGTCCCTTCCAAACCAACCCATCATGCAATTCTTTGACTCTGTGATTCTGTGACGTGGCAGTCTGCTGCCCTGTGTCCAGACCACCCCCTCACACAAGCTGCTCTGGCTGGCCCCTGCTCCCTGCAGTGCAGTGGGGCTCTCTCCACTGCCCCATCCCCAGCCAAGCATAGCCCAGCAGGAGGACTCTTGGCTATGAGAAACTCAGGTTGCTCTGTCACAACACTTCATCTCCAGGACTGATTTTCTAACATAACTGGGTTGAGAGCAAGCCTCAGAGGCAAATGGCAAGTATAATGCTAAATATTCTTCCTGTACAAAACCCAGAGAGTCTGCCCTAAAACCAATGTCCAGCACCTATACTGAAGCAAGAAGAGGAAAAAGGAAGGTCCTATCACTAAGCCATACCTCTATAAAATGCTGTTGTACAGCAGCAATGACCTGAGGAATAAGACAAACTAGATAAATAGCTGTCCTTGAATAGTAGGCATTTAACATGCCTGACATGTTAAATGTAAAGCACAGTGGTATCCCTGTAAAGGTAAGAGTAGGAAGGATGATTATTATCTTCAAACCATTTAATCCGTATTTAGTGAACAATTATTACAAAGGCTGCCCATTCAGTAATGAGATTCAGACTCCCTTAGTTAATTGATATATAGCAGATAACATTGAAAGAGATCTCCTTCAGTTCAATGCCACTTTATGCTACAGTTGTAGTAAGTTCAATAAAGTTTTCTCTGAGCATTCATATGCAGGAAAAGATTAGTTTGTTTGAATTTGCTTGTAAATTTTCATTGGAGAGGAAACTGGGCCTGCAGGGTTTGTTGGAAGTGATGGAGTTTTTTAAGACACGTGCCTGTAAACTTTTATACCATAACCTACTCTGGTGGTGTGGTCTCAAGGTACTTCCTGGCAGAAAAAACCCCAATCTTGAAATATTCTAGTTCTAGCAGGAAGTGCATTAAGAAGAATGAACTCTCAGACTTTCTAGGAACACAGAGCATGTAGCAGGAATAAAAAAAACCAACAACCAAAAAAGAGGAACGAGTAACACAAGAGTTTCTTATGTAATCCCTGCTTATTTGCAGGGTGAATATTTATGTTTAGTTTTTCTCTTCCTGCACACGTGAATGATGAATTTAACATGCACAAAAGCAAAGGTCATTGTGAGTACTCCATGTTAATGGCTATTATTCATGTGCAGATGGCAGCTGCAAGATATAGGGTGATATTAATATTGCCTCACTTTTCCCAACTCCAACTCCACTCACTTGTTCTCCTGTGTCTGCAGTACACAAGCTGCAGTTTATCAAATGGTCCTGAACTCTCTGAAGGAAAGCTATGAATTTGCTGGAGTATGAAGAGGTACCAGAGACATTTTCTTTTGACATAACTGTAAAACTATGGCTCAATTTAGCTAAACAGCTGGGTTTTTTTTAACTGTCTTGTTCTGCTCATCCTGTGCAATGATTGCCCAGAGGTGCCATTTACCCCAAGCAGGTTGTGTCCCGGGAGCAGCCTAGTCCCAGCAGCTATGTGACCCTGGACACAACAATGGAGAACAAAGAGTGACTAGTCCCACTGCTGTGCCTGTTGTTAGTGATCTGAGAGCACATGGGATGAAAAAATAGACATTATTTAACGGAGCTGGATGAGACCTTCAGCTGTCTGGGAAGCAGGGAAGAAGGCCCATATATCAAAAAGCAGGCTTGGGACAGACTAGAAGGGAGAGGTGCACAAGTGAGTCTGCACCCATCTGAAGCAAACTCATGGTACTGGCATTGTTGGCCTTGCTTTCTTTTTAGCAAATACCTGTGAAGCTCCCTGGCACCCCTATAAGCCACTTTTCTGTCCCACGCCATCCTCACAATGGGACAGCATCCTACTGCTTCCAGGCAATCCATTAGCTCCATGGATGGAGGCTAGTGTAGGAATTTTGCTTTGTTAATATGGTGCCAGAGATGGAAATTCACTTCATCTCCTCCCCTCACCTCTCCTCTCCTCTCTAAAAAACTATACACTGAAAATAAATTAAAAGGAATATGAAGACTGAGAACAATCAATTACTCCAGATTAGCAAATATGGTTCTGAAGGTACTTAAACCTTAGATCAGCCTCTTTCAGTGCATGCTTTCCAAAGCTGTTTTCACTTATGTGTCATGACAAGGAATCTAAAACTGCCACCTTAGCAGCAGAAAAGGGCTTAGTGAAGCCACAGTCATCTTTACATTCTTGCTGACAGTGAATAATTTCATTCAGCCAACTGAAATCCTCAAATTCTGTAAAAGGAACATTTCTTGTGTTTCAGACAGGGGAAAAAAATGTCAGGATGTTGTAGTTTCAGGGACAAAATTTTAACAGGGAGAGCTGCATCAAATTTGTCTAAAATCCTGCTGTTCTGGTCCTTAGTCCTTCCCAGAAACTAAACCCAAATATAACCTTTCTCCCCCTTCTTGAGGTTTAAAATTATTTTGTTAATATTTTTAGCATGAATTTTCAATTCCTTCCTGTTTCCAGAAAAGCAGGCAGAGTTAATGAATTTCTCCATGTCCTGTGGAAAAAACTGTCAGAGATTAAGCCTTGTGTCTCATATTGTCTGGAATTACATGTACTCAGTGGTCTCACAGCCCCATGTGCTAAATGCTATGAAAACACAACAGAGACTGCTAAGGAGAGCTGATCTTCTCAGCCTCACGAGCTGTGACTTCCTTACAAGATACTATAAAAGGACTTCTATTATAAATAATGCATCATCCTAAACTGAGATATAATCAGGAGAAATTAATTTGAATATTAATGCATGAGACGTGTATGTTCATCTCTATTAGTTGTCTACAGCTGTCCCGTTTTGCTGAGATCTCTGGCCCACACATTCCCTGGCAGCACTGAATGGGAGGGCCATCAGGGGTGTATTACTGTGGTCAAACCAGCCTTCATCACAATACATGCACAATCCCTGAGGAGTTCTACTGGAGAACGTTGAACCTGGATCCTGTCCTGCAGCCCCTTCCTCAGCACCTGCACTGCTCACACACAGTTTCTCTCTATGACAAAATTCCTCCCCGGCTGGGGGGATTCACCCAGCTCACCATCACTACAAAAGAAATATGGGGGTCACTTTGTGTGATGTTGGCTGAATGAATGATGGGTTCAACTGCACTTATATGACTGTCCTTACACCAGAAAAAACCCCTCCCTATGCTGCTGAAAGGCAGCTCCTCCTGGGAGATTGACCTTCATTTTTTAGAGGATATTATTCTAGCTGCAGCTGAATTTATATAAAAGCTACAGAGAGAATACAACAAAAAACCTGAAAATAAAGATCCTGTTTTTAATATGGGTGTATGAATATCTCCTCCACAGGTTTGTACAGCAACAGCCTTGAGTGGAAAAATCACCATGCTAGACATTTTGTGTACACTACCCAATCTGTTGCTCTCACATTGCTCACACAATCATAAAACCTATTACCTCCCCAAGGCCATAACTGTGATGCGGCTGGACAGAATATCCTGAACAATGAAACGAAAACCCTACAATAAAAAACAAAGCTCGGGTTTGGGAGTCGTGGCAATATATCTGGGGCAGAGCCATTCAACTTGTGGTTGTAATTATTCTCTGAAAAAACAGCAAAAACTCAGTCATTCAGAGGGAAAGTCTCACAGGCTGTAGCATTGCTATAAAAAGACCCAAACAGTATTGCCTCTGATACATAAAAATATCTACTTATACAAAAAAGCAGATTACCCCATCACTGTAGATAGATTATGTAAAAACAGGTATCACCACTGCTGGATAAATGCAGAAATAATACTCAGCTCCTGAAAGAAAAGGATTTGCTTTGTTAAGTTTAACATGCTACTTGGAGAGATACTTTCTGAGGATGCTGAATAAGTTGAGAACACAAATCTCACTTAATTTGAGGCTAGAGGTAAACCTAAGCTGGGGCTTACAGCCGGAGTCAATATTCTTCTTCTCTCTTCCCAGTCTTCCGAAATCAGCAAAGACAGGGACTATCAAGAACATATGGGATGCCAACCAGGACATAATCAGCAAAACATGGGACATTCTGAGCATACAAGGCAGATGATCATTCAGAAAGATGTTGATGTCCTTATGCCTATTCATTTATCTACTTGAATCAAAGGAATGGAGGAGGAGGGGGAATGGGTATTAGTAAGCAGGGAGGGAGTCTAGGCATGATTAACAATAGGTGTGAGACAGGAAGAACTAGATTAAACTGATCCATATGCAAATGATCTGAGTCTGATTGAATCAAACCATGCACAGTTTAATGACTATGGTAAGATGCCTTTATCTCTGCTTGGATGTGTTCTGAAGAGAAGGACTGCTCCGAGATAAAACAGTTTAATAAGGAGGTTTTTCATTACAGGGTCGATCAGCATTTGCATTTCTCTCCCTGAGCCACACAGCTTTCCTCAACATCCATTCCTTTTCAAGAGATTAGTCAGGTACATATTGTTGACACACACCTTAGGGCATTGCATATTTAACATGTGCATGAGTTTTAGCTTAGTCCTTCATGACCTGGGTAAAATATCTCAGAATGAAGACTAAGTGGAAAAGTCTTATTTTTTTGCTTATCTACCAAGCGTTCTTTGCCCTTCTGTTATTTTGAAGGTTTGTAAAATCTTTTCAGTATTCATACACTGATACAGAGAGAGAACATAGCTTAGGTACTTACAGCATCATGGGCTAGACTCAGAATGCCATCACGGCTGCAGCAGGGTGATAACTCCAGTTTCTGTGAAGATAGTCTGATTCTGTGGTACTGTAGCTGAGGTCTAGCCCTCTATTTCTAAATTATGTGTTGGTTTCTTCCAAGTGGCTGCCTTTGAACACTGAACAAGGTAGCTAGGCACTGCCTCAGCCTCACCTGATGTACGCTCTGCTTACTGTTCCAGGTGCAAGTGAAGTAAAACAGAGGCAACCTTCTCCTTCTTGTGTAAGTAAGACAGGGTGATCTCCAGGGCTCTCAGGTTGATCATAGGAATGAGAGCTGACAGATGCCTGTGCTCAGATTCCAGCAGAAGTGGCATGTAGTAAGTACTGGTATTCTCATCCAGCTATGATTAAAGCTATGGTTAGCAAAAGCCCTGAATCAGACTATTCCTTATTTTTACTCTAAGGCATAGTCAGCAGCCCAAGTTCTTCTGCCTTGAAGAAATCTAACCTGGCTGGCACATTTTTAGTGGCCATCTGTGGATACTATGACCTTCCTCACTCAGGGGAAAGCTTTCCTGTGTTTTTCTCTAAAGCCTGTGTATGCACTAATGTGTGTTCAGGTACTATGTATTGCAGACAGAAGGTGCTTCAATCTCAAAGATGCAAAGATGCAAGTTACTCTCCAGCTAATACCAGCAAATAAATACCAGTGGTCATTCTAATGCCTTCATGAAGAAGTCACTTTTCACAGCACCTATAGTTTGTCTGTGCAACAAGGAACTCTTGAACTAGGCTGGTGAACCTACTCAACTTTAGCTTCAACTGATCACCTTCATCCTTATATCATGAAGATGAGAAATTTCAATAGAAACAAGGCACTTGAACAAAAAATTTCCATTTATTTCAACAGAAACAATCACAAGCCTAAATGCCTTGCTGACTGGGAATCCAAACCTCTAATTACATATTCCATCATTCTTAACATCACTACTTCTTTTCCATTCCTGGGCTGCTTCATGACTTTAGAAATTTCTGGGTTTATATTCCTTTGAACACAATATATGCTTATGTCACATATTTAAATTACTTTGATTTGAGTTTCACTCCTATGTCTTTTAGCTTTCTTGACTCTATGCTGATGTGTCTGCAGCTTTGCATTTCATCATTCATTCTGGCTCAGCAGCTACAAAGTCCTTTCTTATAGTTTTTCCCTGTATATACTCCTTTACAGTTAGTACTATAGCCATACCATCTTTGCTCACAGACTATGGATCCCACAGCAGTAGAAGGCAGAATTTTCTGTTAATCTGTTAATCCAGCCATGTTGGAATGTTGTGCCAACAGTTAGAAGAGTCCTACTTCTGTCCTAGCTCACTGTTATTTATTATCATCTAAGGTATCACAATGCTGGTGGTTCAGGGGCAGTCAGGGTAACAGAACAACTCAGTTACAGGTGGCAGAGAACTTACATGCCCCTGTGCCTTGTGAGAAGAGGCACTCCCAGGGCTAGGTGTGAAGGAGGTAGTGTGGAAGACGGCACACACCTCCTTACCTCTTGGCATGGTCTAATGTGCAATAGAATCACAGAATCATTGAGGTTGGAATACACCTATAAAACTGAGACCAACCATTAACCCAAGTCCATCATTAAACCATGTTCTAAGCACCACATCTACATCTTTTAACTACCTCCAGGGATGGTGACTCAACTTACTCTCTTGGGCAGCCTGTTCCAATGTTGACAACCCATTCCATGAAGAAATTGGCTTTCCTAATACCCAATCTAAACCCACCCTGGGACAACTTGACAACAACAACTCTTGTCCTGTCATTTGTGACTTGGGAGAAGAGGCCAGCACCCATTTTGAAACAACCTGTTTTCAAGTAGTTGAAGAGAGTAATAAGATCTCCCCAAAACCTCCTTTTTTCCAGCCTAAACAACCCAAGAGGGATGGATGCCAAATAAATACAGAACAAAAATATACTGCTTTTCCCAAAATGCTTATCCTTGAAGTACAAGTAAACACTGACAGATGAGAGATGCAAAGGGTTAATGGGGGAACATCCACTGAATTTAAGAGAGCTAACTGTACTGTGTGCTATCTGCCAACGTGCTAATAACAGCTGCATCGACAGACCTTGCTGTCAGGCTCCTGTGGGGGCAGTTCAGAGAATTCCTAATCATCCCTCAAAGGATCCTTTCTGTCTTTATGGATTAAACAGAGAAATCAGATTGCTAACATGGTGAATTGAAGCTGGATGCTTAAAATTAAGTGATGTGAGTGTTACCTTTCCTCCACTCCCACTTCCCACTTTCTGCCTGTTGATGGACACTGGCAACAGTGTCAAAGGGCTGCTAAGCTTCACTTGAAGAGAAGCATTTTTAAGGTGAGATTTGATGACAGAGAAGTATGCAATTTTGTGACTGTGGCAGGGAGTTTAAGTGAAATCACAGACATGGGTGTTGAGAAGTGTAGTGAGTGGCTGATGGAGGCTGGCACCACCACAGCTATTCAAGGCATGATATGGAGTGGCCATACGTTTTTAGGCCTACATCTCAGGCACAGTTCCAACCCTCCTTTGATTAGGTGCTGTCAGATGTCTCTCAGAAGTCTCTGCTCTTCTTGGGCTGAATCTGGATTGGTATTTAAACGTGAGTTCACAGTGGCATCCGTTCTCAGGCACCTGTTACAGGGAACAAATTCATCATCTTGCAGTGAACTCCTTAGAGTGAGGTTTTGACCACTCTGTAAGTGCAGAGTTCACTTTTGGTTTCAGTGACCTCAAGATCCAATGATTTGGTTCTAAGCATTTTCATCTTCTTATGTAGGTGGGCATCCCTGTTCCAGTGGTGGTCTGTCCCTTCCCTTCCCTTCCCTTCCCTTCCCTTCCCTTCCCTTCCCTTCCCTTCCCTTCCCTTCCCTTCCCTTNTGCCCGGAGGCTGGAGCGGCACCCACAGCCCGTTTTTAGCAGGAAAAGGCAAATCAGAGCTGTCACAGGGAGCAGACACCGCACTCCACCCTTGGGCTCCAGCTCCGCTCCATCACCAGCCCAGCAGCTGCTGAAAGCGTGCCCCCACCGGATTTTTATTCCAGTTTTCTATTCCAGCTGTCTCTTCCCTTCCCTTCCCTTCCCTTCCCTTCCCTCACACATGGGAAGGATGAGTCTCTCTGATTTCAGATTCTTAGCATCTGTCAAACATGACAGATAAACTCCTTGCAGTCCTCTCAGTTGAACAGTTTCTATTTTCCTTTTACAACCAGAGGAGCTGCCATTCTCTCCAGACCTGGTGTGAATATTTAAAACCTTTATAACTTTTTGAGTGTCAGTTGTGGAATAGATCTGATGACTGTGGTCTGGGATGAGTAAGGATTTCTTGGACTCTTCCCATGAATTCATGGTGGGAAGCAAAGCTGTCAAAAACATCTGCTATTAGTGCCAGCAGAGTGTGCTTCTGCTTTATTTGTGTAATTTTATTCTGTCACTTTAGTCCCGTGTCATTTGTACTTTTGCCCCTAGGATCAACACTGGCTTCTGTATTGGAAGTCGAGAGTAGGTATTTGTTGTAGGCTTTGAAGCCATACCTAAATGATGTTTGATCTCAATGCCATTATCATAGCATAACTATCTATTTCTTCTTTCCAATTCTCTTTCATTCATAAGGCTGAAAGACCTTTTAATCTTTATGCAATTTCCTCTGCAAGGTCTAAATCACCTTGATATTTGGCAATATTGATTCCGTCTTTCCCTTTTTGATTGCTCAATCTTAGAGAATTTCCTGAAAAATAAAAATTACGTCCATATATGCAAACGTGGTCATAAGGTCTCTTTTGGCACCTTTTCTCTATTTATTATATCTAATTTATATAGGATTTGTATGAGTCCAAATGTGTTCTTTAGCAGGCCCGGTCCAATTTCCGTTTAAGTCCGTGACACTTTCATGATAGATCTTAATGGTCATGGGATTTAGCCCAAAGCCTGGTGTATTTAAGTCAGTTTTAATCTGAAGGGCCTGTAATAAAACCAATGACTTTGATCTTCTTTTCTGGGAGTTAAACTGAATCAGAGACTTTAATTTTTCTTTTTTAACCTCAAGTAACTGCATGTTGGCTGAGTGACTGTGAGGACAGTCTTCTTCTGCACAAGCTGTTCTTCTTGTTTAGAACAGTGCATAGGACTTTCGACTATGAAGGAAACTATTTTCATTACAGGCAAAAGTGAGGATACATTACATAGAAATTTTACTATAAAAATAATTATCTCTTTCTATTCAGGCCTAGTAATTATATGCATGTGTGTATGTACATGTGTGTGTATATATGTATATTTACACATAAATACAGGGGCTGTATCTATGAATTAAGTTCAGCGGGTTTTTTTCTAACAGGACACTAAAGCAGCACTTGCCCTCTTCACCCTTACTGGACTCTTTCTTGGGCTGAAT
Organism: Nicator chloris; assembly: GCA_013400495.1. NCBI lineage: Eukaryota > Metazoa > Chordata > Aves > Passeriformes > Pycnonotidae > Nicator > Nicator chloris. The sequence continues at coordinate 49,014 of WAAE01007721.1, forward strand.
CATGATGTCTTTTATAATCTGGGCTTCTCAAACAGCAGTTGTGAAGAATTTTTTTCCTGTTATCCAGTAGGAATTGACTGTAGATTACCAAACTGTTACCACGTAGTAACAACTTACAGATGCTGTCAAGATTGGCTTGATATGAACTGGTGAGCTAGAGGTGAGGGAATGACTTACTAACCATTCTTTTGAGCCACATATTCCCCAGCGCTGACAATTTAAGAGAATTGCCAAAATGCTCATCTATTACAATCACAAATCAGATGCCCAACAACCTTAGTGTTTTAATCTTACTCTGCCTTTGTCTCTCCCCTTGTTTTCTGCTTCCCCTCTGCCCCTAACATATACAAACACAGAGACTTTCTGCTTTTATAAATACAATGGATGCTGTTGTCAGTTCAGATAAGAGCAAATGCCAGATAGGATAGCAATATTTTCAGTCCTGGCAAATGCAATCATAAGTTCAGTTTATTAATATTGCAACAGTTGCACTAAATGAGATCACTTGGATAACAAAACATTTATCAACAAAACGCTGCCACCTACTGAAGTTTTGCAAACAGCCCAGATGATTGGATAAGATCACAAATTCACTCTGTCACAAGCTTATGGTCTTTGCTGAAATCGTTCTGAGGGAAAAAAAGTGAGAATGATAACCAGCAGAACAAGACAAGACATCTCTTTCATGCAGTCTGTTGAGCAAGTGTCAGGGTAAATCCTGGAGAGCAGCCTCCAAAGAGGAAGGGAGATTTGGCTCTTTGTGCTCAGTATGCCAGGGAGTTTTCAAGCATTGTGGCTAGGGAACTCATCTCATCAAACACTTTGGCTTGCAGCCTGTTATAAACTTCCAGTTTTCTTGTGCTGATGTTCAAAGCTTCTATTCAGGCCCTACTAAACTGACATTACAACTTGCCAGCTTTTTGTTGCATTGCACCACCCTAGATTATAAAAGCTTTGTAAATAAATATAAAAGAAGTCTTACTGATTACAACAAATCTTGTGAATTTTCTGTTGTAAGATGTCAACCAACTAAAAATTATCATTATTTCAGTATAGGAACCAGGCATGCCATGAAACAAGAAGTCCTGCACACCATACGGGTGTGTCAGCCAGTAGATGATTAGACATGCAAGGGCTGACAAGGCTTTGGATAGGAATTGTTGTGCCCACTTGAAACTGCAGACAGCACTTCTAAACTGCCATAACCTAAAATGGCTTTTAGGCAAAAATGTGGATCTCGTTTCCTAGTGTCTTGGGAGAACTGCTTTGTGGATTTAGCTGTTAGTTATCGGTAGAAGTATTTAAAGGAAATGCAAACAAAATTATTCATTGCAACTATTTTTTTACGTTATGGGTAGAAAGGAGTATTTATGTTAATCAAGTAAAGCTAACTCAAAGAGTCAGCACAGCATAGTTTAGGAATTACAGTCTCAGTGCCTTTACTTCATGCAATGGGCAATGCATCTTACCCTTGCAATAATATTCAGTTTCTGATGTGTAATGATGACAAAATTAATACTTACCCCTGGAACAGCCCTGCATGCTAAAGTTATAGACAACTTAAAGGGCATGAAAAAATGTCTGCTTTTTAAGATGACTACAACAGAGCATTTAAACATGTGCATAACTTTAGCATGGAAGTAAGTCAATTGAAATAAACAGGACTACTCAAACATTTCTGATTTTGCATGTGCTTCTGTGTTCTGCTAGCTTAGGGGCTAAGAATGGATATACTTATTTAACACAGTGTTTATCTACTAAGCCTATGTTCAGCAGTACTGATTACTTTCCCTTTTATCAGACAGATACAAGGATTTCTCAATTTTTCTAGCCTCCTTCTGGGTCAGTGTCTTGGGGTGACTGTAAGATACTGTATCCCCTATCATCTGCTTTTTTTTATGGTTTCCTCCTAATTTGTCTCAAAATCGAGACAGCCAAACTTTCTTCTGCCTTACAATGCATTTGCATTTTATATCTTTTATATCTTTACAGCATAGAAAACAGTAGCTATAAACCCAAGCCCTGAGTCCTGAGGGAGTAAAGTGGATGACTTGAAAGGAAACACTCAGAGGTTAGTCTAGATTAGGGGATGTAATTGATATTAGGCTGGGGCTGGCTCTTCCTGACCTAACTTTGGACATTTTTGCACTGGGAAGCAGGATCTTTTTTCTTTGGATTTAGCTCTTTGCGATTGCCCTTGGGTTCCCCTTCACAACTTGACTAACCCTGGATTCATTCTCTCTTCCTAACACAGGAATTGTCCTTACTGCTGTGATGCCAAGATTGTCTCATGCAGGACATGAACATATATACTCACTACTGTTTTGGGAAACCCCAGCTAGCGACAAGCCAGAATCTTTAACTTGACTTGGCCACTATGTTTAACTCCTTTGCAGTAAAACCTACAACATCTTTTAGTTTTCAGTGAGTTTTTAAAATGGCTTGTTAATGATGGGTTAGTTATCCTGTTGTACCTCTTATGTGTATCCAGTGTATGCCAGCCACACCATCTTTCTTGCTGTGCAAGCAGGGCAAAACCTGAAATCCCCACTGTGGGCCACCTGGAACTGGTGTTACCAGATATAAGCTCTGACTAGTTTAGGTGGGCTTCGGCTTTAAGCTGCACTTTGCTGCAACAAAGCTGCTTTTGCTCTCCAACATGAAGGAACTTCAAAGGGTTTTGTCTCCACTCGGGGACACTGCAGCCAACACAACTGCTAGCTGTGGAGAGGAAAGCGACTGCTTAATGCACACCATTGCCCTAACAAGTGGCCAAGTGCAATTTCTGGCTGTAGCTCTTCACATTGGCCTGTCTGTATTTAACTACTTCTATCAGGATTTGTGGTTATTTCTGAGCTCAGAGCTCCTGACTTGTCAATCAGTGACACCATTCCTCTAATATCAACTAGAGATTGCTTCTTCCATGGGCATCTGCAGACTTTCCACAGCTGTACTGTGCCTTGCCCTATGTCCACATTAGTGAATGGCTGTGAGAGGCCACTCCTTTTGTGATAGAAAATGGCTCGGAGAAGAGACATGAGAATACAGGTTTCTAAAGACAAGCTATTCAAAAAGCCAAGAAAACACTGATTTAGGGCCAAAGTCCCACTGCAACCTACTGAGGGCATGCTCACTCTGCCCAGGGTAGAGCCATGTCAGCTGCTCCCAGGAGCAAGACAGCTGTGTCTGTGGGGCTTTCCAGCCCTGTGGTGAAACTGCTCATGGCAACTGTGCTCCATCATTAGAGTTCCAAGGGGATGTAGAGGACCACCCTGAGGTATATGTACCCACAAATAGGTCTGGCAGCCTATTTAAACAAGAGTGTATGCAGCCAGGCTTTCATGCACGGTGTGGATCTCGGCAGGTTTTGCCCTTACTGATCTATGTGTGCTGCGAGTTGGGATGGGGGGGCAGGGGGCAGGGATAATTTTGGTAAATCATTTTATTCTGGAGTCTGGGGTGGCCCACGGTGATGAAGTGAGCTCTTACTCCCTGCAGTGAGAGAAGTCTCCAAGCTGTTAGAAGAAGCTGTGGCTCTCAAACACAATTTTTAGCCTTATGATCGCTGCTTTGCTTTCTAAACCACTGGTGGGGCAGAAGGAGAGATCTTGTGGCGCTCTCTACTAGTCAGCACTGCCCCAATTCGGTGGTGTCATTATAAATGCCTATGCAAGATGCTAGCTCTCAGGTTGGAGAAAATAACTATGTTGGTATTGCTACAGTGGCAGATCTGATATCCTTGATGTGTATCTTCTGGAAAAATCACTGTTCTTCACCTCTTGCTGCACAAGCATGCTAACAAAATGTAACATCAAAAAACCCATTATGATTGTAGCTGGTCAAAACAGTGTATTTTAGGAGATTTTTCTAATCAAACTCAGTGGAAAGAACATTTTAGTCCATCCAGATACTATTTTTGAAGACACCGCATCTAGAGGTTCTCTCTTACGTATGACTTACCTGGATGTTTTACAAGTAAAACTTTGCATGTGTTAGATGACCTATCAAAGAAGTTGGTCACTATGTCATTAAATTAGCAATGCATGTTAGTTTGCATTTTTTTGGTCAATAACTCTTTACCTGTGAAGACCAAAGTATGATCCCATTTTTTTACGTGGACGTTTAGAGTGGAGCACACACGCAAATATTGTCCCTTTGTTTAGCATAAATTATCCTGAGCTATTCCAGAGTGGAAGCAGGGCTTGTGCCTCGGAGAGGTAGGCATGAGGAGCTTGGCTGATTGTGGCTGGTGGGAATAGCTCCTGGGTGGCTGTTACTTGCCCTCTGAGCAGATTAGCTTTGAAATAAAGAACTACTCTTTTCAATTCAAGCTTCTCACAAAATTGATGAGTAGGTGAAGTTGTATGAAGGATTTGAAATCCTAGAGCACTGTGACACTGCCATGATGACAGGCATGGCACCCAGCTTCCATGTACCTTGCTAGGGCGTCACATCCTACTGGGCTCAAAAGCATCTCTATAAACTGACTGCAGGAAATATTGCTTCTACAGAGAAAAATCTTCAAAAAAACCCAACTACCTGTGAAACCACCTGAGCTAGCTAGAAGCAAAACAGAATTGACACAAGCAACACTTTGATACACAAGCTGGTGTGCTTGACAAGAGATCGGTTCCTAAGCAGTCCAGACATGTCACCTTTGTGTGCCTCACTGCCAGGAACTTCTCCTGAAGGTGACTACATCTTGACAATTTTTTTTAAACCCAGACTGATTTTCACAGAAGCAGATAAATAACACAAACCAGGCAGTTATTGGTGTCTATGGCACTCACTGGACATGTGGGTGTTCAATTCTTCTCTCCACTAGCCATTGTTTTCAGTTCCTGTCACTCTGGGAAGCACCTGTGAAGAATTGTGTCACTGCCTCAGCATAATGGTACATGTCTACTGTCAGAAACATGCACATCTATCTTTTAAATTAGGTGGCCATGAAGCAGCAGGTTTGATTTTTAAAAGACTGAGTGGAGAGCCTTCCTT